>CM022475.1:7539341-7729030 GCA_011952105.1 Coreoperca whiteheadi | reverse complement strand
TGTGTGTGGGGGGGGGGGGGGGGGGGGTGGGGGGGTGTGGGGGGGGGGGGGGGGGTGGGGGGGGGGGGGGGGGGGGGGGGGGGGGGGGGGGGGGGGAGTAATCAGAGGGGATCCGAGCCCCACGAGGCCTTCAGGTCTGGCACACTAGCCAATCAATAAATGGGCCTCAGTCAAGCGTGCTAGTTCAAACAAGGAGCTGGGCCAGCTGCAGCTTCACAACTTCACACGTTTGTGTGTGTGAGGCAGTCATAGAGTAGGAATAATGGCAGACAGACAACAATTGTACACCAATTTTGATCCCCTTTGATTCTTTCCATTTTTTCGTCTGATACCTCAAATTTCTGTCTCTTATAGTCATCTTTTTTTCCTCCCTGCTTGTCTTTCTCTCATTTTATTTTTTCTCATGCCACCGTTCCTCATTTCGTTTTAGCTCTGGACGGCTTTGCTCGGTCTACTGCCAGCACTCTATTTTGGAAATGTACAAAAAAAAACAACTCAGTCATACAGAGCAAGCTAATCTGCTAGCATGTTTATAGCTGGTTGATCACCCTTGGATGTGGGTTTGACAGTGTTGTTTTATGAGTATCTTGGGGGGGAAAAAAAACATACATTTCCAAGCATGCACTGATATGTTCCAAACATACAAACATATGTTTCAACAAAACGGAGTCATTAGGGAGCACATGACTTCATGTCCAGCTCCTGACTGTGTTTTGCTTTACATGTGAGAGTCCTATGGAAATCAGATGACATAGTCTGGTCACTGAAGCTATCGGGATAGGCTTTTCAGCCATGGTGACTTTTTTCTATTTCTTTATGAGCTAAAGGTCTACTTCAATGGAGTCTTTCATAACATCTGGCAGTTTAAGCAAGTGAACATTTACACTGTGGAGGTGGGGAACAAGCCAGGTGTCCCCTGGAGGGACAATTCCTCTGGTTATAGAGAAAAACAACCAGTAAGATGGACAGCTCTTGGCACAGGGGGAATATACTATACACTGAGTAACTTTCCTGTTTTAAAGATTGCAATTGCGAGACGCAAAAAACTAAAATCTGAAACAGAAAGTTAATAAAGAAAGAGCCGTCAAAGTTAGTGCCAACCCAATGGTGCCCTTGATGTGACTCACAAGGTAGCAGGCTATCATTCAGGCATTTCAACCCTAGAGTTCCAAAGACAATAAAAACTCTGTGCCCTTCAAATCAAGACTTCAAATCCAGCTCCCAATCAAACACCAAATCAAAAACCACATAATTGCTATCAATTAAGGCTGCGAGGAATGTGCTGTACTCCTGAGCAAATAGTCAGCAACCTTAATCACAACATTGGAGCGGATGTCTCGATACTTAACCAGCACACACACACACACACACGCACCCTTTTTATACTTGAGTTATACACAGCAAACCCTTCTTGAAGTCTTAACTTTGTTGCTGACAGTATGGGACTTGGCTTGTTTGACTTGGTAGTGGGGAATGTCTGTACGTTCTGCGAATTGGGGAATTATCTGTAACGCACATCCACACACACTCAACTATCCACTTAACACCAGTGTATTTTGCGGTGCCAGCAGGGAGGGACGTGGACGTGCACGCTTTCACAGGCTTACACAGAAATTATACCCCCTTGCACTCTTAATCCATAACCTTCTGATATTTGCTTTCAGAAGAAATCCTTCTCATATTTGCAAATGTATGACTACAGAAAATAAACTGTGGCATCGATGATGTGCCCAGAGTTTAAAACTAAACACCCGAGGAGGAAATTAATGTGTTTGACTGACACTGACTTGGAGCCAGTTCTCTACCACAACATTGCCGGAGGTGTCTTCTGACAGTTTAAACAATAATCCATTAAGATCGTGAGGTGAGAAAAAATTATATAGTGCATTGTTATTTTACAAAAGGGCAGGCTTGGATATTAGGTTGCATGAGGGAAGCATGCAAAATTAGGGGAACTGATTGTCCACCGGCAGACACACACACACCCACCACACACACACATTATTTTTGTATATTTGGCCATCATTTCAATCGGTTATGATAATACTGTGTTCTCCAAAATAATTGCTGAGATCTGGGAACACGGCGAAACCACTTCAACAGGGAAAGAAAGAGGAGCATTCAGGCAATCAGGCAGATTGTAAACAAGTCAGCAGTTTAGCCAGATTATGTAAACCATTTTATTTAGAGGTCAAATCGAAAGTAAGTGCCCCCAAAATAATAATCCCTCGTGGAAGTAGAAGAAGAAGACGACTCAAGTGACCGCTCCAACCTGCAAGACAAGGGGTCCCATTACATACAGGGTAGCCAAGGTAGCACTACTGCTAGCAAGCTAATCTGATAGCATGTTTTTTGCCACTTGGCCACTTTTGGCTGAGGGTCTGCCAATGTGGTTTTATAGGTTTTTATAATAAAAAGTCCCGATGGATACATTTCAGTAGGAACTATTGAAAGTCATGTTTATTGTGTTATTGCTACAGTTGATTTGAGCTGTGTCCTCTTGATTATCATATTTCTCCATTCTGAACAGAATGAAGATTGAATTTAAGGAAAATAATAATCGTAATAATACAACTATAAAACAAAGTGGAAAGAAGCATATTTAAGGAATCCTTAACTATGGTAAAGGTTGTGTTTGCATTAATATTCATTGGGGTATAATGTCATATTTTGGAGGGGTTGGCTTGCTACAAGTCTTTATTCAGTTTGTTTCTTTTACAGTCATTATTTTACATTTAAAAATGTTTGCAGTGATTACATTTGTATCAAAGTCATAAGGTGCTGTTTTGTTAAAAATAAATGAAGGTGAATTAATACAGTACAAGTAGACAAGCTAGCAAGGCTTCCAAAAAGTAGACTACTGACAAGCCTTCTGATATCACCATCATCAGCTTCAATCAGTAATGTTAAAAACCACACACCAAGCCAAAAATCTTGGTGTAGTCATGGACTCACACCTGAATTTCAACAGCCACATTTAAACAATTACAAAGTCACCCTACTACCACCTTAAAAATATATCCAGAATTAAAAGACTTATGTCTCATCAGGCTTTGGAAAAACTTGTCCATGCATTTATCTTCAGTCGACTCGACTATTGTAATGCCGTCTTTATGGGTCTCTATAAAAAAATCAATCAGACAGCTACAGCTGATTCAGAATGCTGCTGATCACATCTTCTGACCAAGAAAGTGGATCACATGGCTCCAGTTCTGAGGTCTTTACACTGGCTTCCTGTCTGTCAAAGAATTGATTTTAAAGTACTACGGTTGGTTTATAAAGCACTGAATGGTTTAGGGCCAAAGTACATTTCTGATCTTCTGCTAAATTATGAACCATCCAGACCTCTCAGGTTGTCTGGGACACATCTGCTTTCTGTCCTCAAAGACAAAACTAAACAGAGAAGCAGTGTTTAGTTTTTATGCTACACATATCTGGAACAAACTCCTAGAATACTGCAGGTCTGCTGCAACTCTTATTCAAGACTGAAGACTTTTCCGTTTGCCACTGTGTTGTGTTTTTAAATGTTTTTTATATTGCCCTATGTAGCTTTTATATTTTATGTAAAGCACTTTGAATTGCATTTTTGTTGAAATGTGCTATACAAATAAACTTGCCTTGCCTTACTCATCCATATGTTTAAGTTGAAATCACTGCATGTAACTTCAACAAAATGAGTTGTTTATCCTTTTTCAGAGGTTAAGTTACATTTAGATAGACAGTATATTTGTCCTCAAGGTGGAATTTTTTTTCTACAGTCGATGCATACATAGCACAAACAAGTAAGACACAGAACTGTACAAAATATAGGATTTACAGGGATACTTGATTACAGGGGCACACAGCAAAGAGACACACATGGACTGACACTCTGGATTGATGATGGGCAGAGAGAGAGTCATTGTTGTTATAGAGCAGAGCGAGGGTGGCCGTGTCATCTGCATATGGACTTTGACAGTCAGTTTTATTAATGACAGAAAACCAACAAATTAATATCCCTGCAATTTGGAAAATGGAGGCAAAGCATATCAACACTGCGTCTATGATCACTCACTGTGGGGTAAAATTACACTAGAAAACCTTTTTCATGCAAAATAACATAAATGTAAACCGACAATGTTTACACTGTCTTGTCACCAAGTAGGCCTTCCAAGCAGCAGAAGTTGAACTGATCCTTTCCTCTACTCCTCTGTGGAGGACTAAAGGGTCAAATTAAAAGACTGCCATATTATGGGGTGATGACCTGAGTTAACAGGCCTCGAGTTTTCAGAAAGAGAGACAAATGATGCTAAAATAACCAGGGACAGACATTAAGTTACACTCAAGAACCCTCGGGTCCCACGAGGAGACTTAAATGGTTCAGGCGGGATAAATGGTAGTCTCCCACCACCCCCACAAACGATGTATGGGCTCCAGGCATGATTTACACCAAACCCATTGTTTAAAAAGCTTTCTGGGCCACAGTATAAAATGTTTTACCAGGACAGGATTTTACGACCTGCAGCTGAAAATCAACCACACTTCTCTGTCCCCCAAAACCAGAGGATTAAAATAAAGATGTAATTCCCTGACAATCTGCTAAACCCAATTCAAGCCAGATGGGAGGTGAACTCCAAAACAGAAACTCAAAGAAAGCAGTATTACAGCTAAAACATGCGCTTTAAAATTCTTCCTAAATATTTCTTTATTCTTCTTTGTGTTTGATCAGCACTATATTTTTCTTCCTATCCCCTTTTAATAACAACTTGATCATGATTATTTACTATTATTTAACACTTGATATGGAGTGGAGGTCAATTGAATTGTTGGGTCTACAAGTGATAAAAGCAATATTTGGTTTCAGTATTTGGTGGTAATCTGAAGATGACAGATTTACAGAGCCATAAACACACCTTCTGAGGATACTGTGTTATGGTCGTGGTGGGATGAAGAACAGTGCTGCATGCAAGGCCATTTAAGGGATAAATAATGTGCTCAAGAGAAAGACAAACGCCAACTTGGCCTTGACCGGACCCATCTCTTCTGGCATACAGTCCAGCAGACCTTCTAACTGTAACTCCCTAAAGCTCCGCAGAGGAAGACATTTGTTCTGCCTGGATATTGGTCCCAGAACCTTTTACAGCATGAATGAAAGCAAAATGATTTGTTTCTCAGAAAAGCATCTGCATAATATGGTCTTGACAGCTTGCCTTGGTAGATTCAACATTAAAAATGGCGAATATATTTTAAATCTGCTATACAAACAGGACAAAGAATATACAGCAAGATTAACACTGGCATCAGTATATTGTCAATAAATGAAATTCATCTATAAAGAGATTCTTTTTTTATCAGGAGGTTTGTATGAGCTGAGACCTATCTGCTTCCTTTATCAAGTTTACGACTCTTAGATTAAGCAGAGTGGTGCTAAATGCTGGCATCAGCATGCTAACATGCGCACAGTGACAATGTTTACATGCTGATATTTAGAAAGTATAATGTTTACCATGTTTACATGCTGATATTTAGAAAGTATAATGTTTACCACTTTCACCTTCTTAGTGTGCATGTTAGCATGCTAACTCAGCTCAGCTGAGGCGGATGAGAATGTCATTAGTTACTCAGGTATTTGGTCATAAACCAAATTATTTGACAAACTAAACATTTTTACCTGATGATTGTGCTACATGAAAAGTGATAGGATCACCAAATTTATTACAGTTCAACCTGAGAGGGAACATTAGTACCAAATTTCATGGCAATCCATCCAGTATCTGCTGAGATATTTCAGTCTGGACCAAAGTTGTGGATCAACTGGCCGACGGAATGACATTGCCATCCATAGAGCCAATGGTGCTAGCATGGCGATAAAAAACAGGCCAAAGAATAAACTGTGAGGTTGATGATGAGTGATGAAATCATTAATATATAAATGAACAATTTCTTGATAAGGAAGAAGTTAATACAAGCAAAGACACATCTGTTTATTTAAAAAAAGCAAACCCATAGTATACTCATGATAAAATATTATATAATAGTTTACTGTACTGTAAGCCAATAACCACAATTTGATCCCACCTGAGCAAGCCTTTAAAACTCCACATGCAGCCCACAGCTCAGAGGAGGAATGGGGCACGTAATTAAGAATCAGCAGTGACATTTACTGCTTCCTTAAACTGCATTCATACGGTTTAGGTACCAAGCTTTTCCCATTAGTATATCCAGGAGAGCTCATATGTTTTAGCAGCTTTCTGGTGATCGCACAGACTAACTCCATCAGGGTCCCACTACGCCAGTACTCCCTCCCAAATGCCTCTCTCTTTAACCCAAGCACTGCCACTGTGGCATTTTAAAGAGGGTATGACAGGAGGGGATGGGCATAAATTAGCAGTGTAAGGCCGCTGGAGTCGGCTAAACTGGCCCGCCAAGGTGGGCTGGAAGGAAACGGGGAGCGTGGGACCCGCATCCAGATCTGGGCAGACGCTAAGCACCACGGCTTATTTATGGACTCCTAGCCAACATCAAGCTTGACTGATCCCCTGTGCTTCAAAATGAAGACCATATTGCCATATCATCTGGCTTTTCTGCTTTTCAGAACAGTTTACACACTTTCTGAAACTGTATTTTATTTTCTGAAAATTTCAAACACAAATCAATAAAACTGAATGAACTGAATGCTGCTCGACTTCCTCCAGTTCCAAGCCTGTAGGAGAAATTACAGTGGCCGTGAAACCCACCACGTCAAAATGGCCTCCACCGTCGAAAATTTAAAATCCTGTCTACACACCTACTTTTATTCCTTGGATTTTAATCCAGCATGAAGACCTGTGTGTCTTTGTTTATCTCCGGCTGAGTGTTGTGTTCGTCATGTTTTTATGTTACTCTTATGTGTTACTTATAATTTATATTTACTGGCTGTACAGCACTTTAGTAACCTTGTTGTTTTTTTAAAATGTGCTATATAAATTAAGCGGATTGGATTGGATTTTCCCATCCTGTTGATGTCGAGTGAGTAAATTTACTGCAACACTAAACAATTCCTTATGTTTATGGTGGTTCATTGGACCTCAAGCTTAGTCTGATTAATGCTATTTAAATTTAGTTGGTTAATTTGCTAGTAATTATTCTATTTGAGTAATTTAGTTATTACATGTGGACATTGTACATTGATTGACATCACAATACAGTACCGCAACCTCTTTCCCTATTCCCCAGGCCCCTTCACTGCCATTTTTAACCCATCCACCAGATGCCCTCGGACTTTCCCTCCTTGTCCCATCACCTGAATAACCCACCAATCTACACTACACCCACTTCTGCTCTGCATTTGCTTGGCCTTCCCCGCCCACCTCCTTACCTGCATCTCATTTCCTCATCAGCCTCCCAATTCACCTGCCCATAGTTCCATTCATTCCCTGAAATGTTGCTCTGTTATTTCATGCCGATGCTTTAAAGTCTGTAATCTGTACCTTGTTGCCTGTTACCTTGAACCCTGTCACCTGTACCTGCCTGACCTTCTGCCTGATTATTTGGACTTTGGATTCCTGCCTATTCCTTGTTAGATTTCTTTGCCTGTTTTGGACAGCCTTACTGGTTTTGACTCTTGCCTGCCTCATGGTCCTGTAAGCCATGAACCTCATTTTGTAAAATAAATCATTGAACTGCACCACTCTGCTTCCTTTGACTGCATTTGGGTCTTTAACTTGTTGCCACTCTCCCAAGTGCATAGTCCATAATAAAGTGAAAATATCGCTTCCTTTGCATAGTATATAGTTCGTAGCTGTATGAACAACATGCCTGTACATCCTCTCTCTCCTGATCCTGTGAAACTGAACAGAAGACATCACGGCTCCATCTGGGGCTGTTCACATTCGACACGCATCCTGGCCGTGTCATCTTTTTTCCCCCTAAACTCCTTCCTGTCTGAGTGACTAATTTGTTTTGGTTTCCTCATGCATTTCAAAATAAATTACTCTAAAGTTATATGTATGCTGTTGAACAGCTTCGGGGGTTGAGAGGTCACTTTTTCTTTTTATATAAAAAAAAGAAGCCCAGATAAAGAACTGCTCCTTAATAACAGCGCTTCTATCTGGTGACATAATGCTGCAAGTAAGGCAGCAGTTATAACATGTGGGAATTGTAATCAGTAAACTTGAGTGTCATTAATTAACAGCTTGCTCTGTTTTATCTGATAATAAAAAGCAGAGGGTGCTTCATTTATTGCTTATCATCATGTTGTTCTTTTCAAATTCAACAATTACTTCTGGAGAACAACAAGAGACATTAGTGTTCCCTTTTTACAGACTGAATGATTTTTTTGTAATGTACTACTAGTACAATACATTTGAGGACCAGGGATTCTGCTGAATTTGACAGGGACTAAAACATGTCACATCTTAAAGCTCATGATTAGGCAGCACTTTTGAGTGGTGGGGTAATGATTGAATAGTTCAGCCACTGTGACGGCAATCACAGTTTGGATTATGACCAAACCCGTCCACTTAACAGCTCTTAACAAGTTAAGACGGCTCTCTGGCTCGTCTGAACATTACTTTATGTTTTTCTTTGTTTGATAACTTAATTTTCTGCTTAAAAGGAGGAGCATGTTTGCTTTTCTCTAAGGTATTTAGAAGTAGTTTCTGTGACTCTTGAGGAGTACAAACCCTGGACGGTTTGTCCAGGAGGTTGTCTGGCAAATTGTGCGTTATGATGAAAAAATATTGCAGCCATTTGCGGTAATCAACACTGTGAAACCAAAGATTGTTTGGCTGCAAAATGCTCCATCAGGATTGCAAAACCTTAAACATGAAATCCATGGTCCTGTCAGGATCCATAGTAGGAGAAAGAAGAAAAAGGAAAGGATATTAATGCATAAAAATGCCCATGAAGTGGAAAACTTAGATAAATACTCAAAAAACATGGAAAATGTTGTAATTATCTACTTGAAGCAAACAGCTAATTTGAGCTAATGTCACAATGCCAAGAGACACAGAACCAACATCCTGACTAATTACGACATTCTTGACATGAGAGTTAAGAGAGATTAAATTCAAAGCTGTAAAACTGGTTTTTGAACTACAGACATGAAACAGGCTCTCTTGTTAACCTCTTTCATAATTGCAAAACTAGACAACAGTTCAACAGCAATTTTTTCAAGCAGAGACACCAAGCAGCAACTCCAAATAAAGAGGCACCTGGTTTGTCTCAGCAGCTTATAATTCACGATGTGCAAGTGTGGAGTATTTACACTCTAAGCTAGTTGAAGCTATTCTAGCCACAAAAAGACATGTCTGATCTCCTGTATATGCTACGCACAGCTAAGGTTTCAATTTTTAACCCCAAAATTGAGTCACATCAGTAACATGTGTTTTTCATTGGCAAAAAGGTATTGTGTGTTGTCTTTGGCTCTGAGACGATCAGAGAAAGTGATAGTAATATGATAAAGGTGGTCAAAGGAGGCTTTATCCCTCAAAGCGTCCTCTGAAATCAGACATTTTTCACTTGGTTAAATAATGATGCAATAATGAGGAGAGCAAAGGGCTGTGTGTGCTTCAGTTCCTCGTTATGACCTGCGGTTGACCTACAAATATGGAAACGATTAAAGAAAAAATGGATGACACCTCGAGCACATTGTTCCAATTCCTTGTGTTTTCAGCAAAACACTTCTCAAGCAATTCCTCATTTCCTAATGAAGACTCGTCTCAGGCTGAAACATGTTGGCTTTATTATACAAAATAATATTTATTTATAAAGCACATTTAAAAACAACCCAGGCTGACCAAAGTGCTGTACAGAAAAGAATAAGTAACTATGAAAAGATAAAATGAAACTACCAAAATAAAATAAAACGCACGACAATAATAAAACAAAAATCAAACCTGTGGTCAAGGAGCACTGAAAGGTGGAAATAGAGGGCGCTAATCTGATTTGGAGAGGTAGACTGTTCCACAAGATTCAGACCTGTGATCGCCTCTTTTAAGTCTGGATCTATATAGGCACAATGATTATACAGCGATCACTGGATCTCAGAGTTCTAGAAGGGGCGTACGGATAGAGCAGATTAGTGAGGTACTGAGGCACCAAATTACTGAGGGCTTTATAAACATTTAGTAGAATTTAGTAGATAAATCGATTCGATATTTGACATGTAGTCAGTGCAGTGCAGATAAAATAGTAGTTACCGGCTCAAATTTATGAATCCCAGTGAGGAGACGAGCAGCTGAGTTTTGCACTAGCTGTAGACGGGAGAGGGAAGACTGACAGACACAATAATAAAGTGAATTACAATAATCTGGACAAGATGTTACAAACCAATGAATCAGTTTGAATGTTACTCTGGGATAAAAGGTATCACTTCAGAGAGTTGGCTAACATAAAAAAAAAAAGCATGATTTTATTAGAGTACTGATCTGTTTTAGGTTAATACAACCGCAGGGGGGCACAAGCCAGTGTCTTCCTGTGCCAGTCCCAAGTCTGGATAAATGCAGAGGGTTGTGTCAGGAAGGGCATCCGACGTAAAACACATGCCAAATTAAAAATGCGAATCACGACAATGACTTCCATACCGGATCGGTCGGGGCCCGGGATAACAACGACCGCCACCGGTGCTGTTGACCTACAGGGTACCGGTGGAAATTGGACTACTGTTGGTCGAAGACGAAGAAGGAGAGGAGGAAGGTGTGTTCGTAGGCAGAGAGAGAAGAGGAAAGCTAAGAATGTAGGACTGACAGTAGGGACTTTGAACGTTGGGACTATGACAGGGAAGGCTAGAGAGTTGATTGACATGATGCAGAGAAGGAAGGTTGACATACTGTGTGTCCAGGAGACCAGGTGGAAAGGTAGCAAGGCTAGAAGCTTAGGAGCAGGGTTCAAGCTACCATGGGTCAGATAGGAAGAGAAATGGAGTAGGAGTTATCCTGAAAGAGGAGTTTGTGAGGAATGTTCTAGAGGTGAAAGGAGTGTCAGACATGTTGATGAGCCTGAAGCTGGAAATTGAAGGGGTGATGTTCAATGTTGTGAGTGGTTATGCCCCACAGGTAGGATGTGAGTTAGAAGAGAAGGAGAAATTCTGGAGTGAGTTAGATGAAGTGATGCAGAGCATCCCCAGAGGTGAGAGAGTGGTGATTGGTGCAGATTTCAACGGGCATGTAGGTGAAGGGAACAGAGGTGAGGAGAATGTGATGGGCAGGTTTGGTCTTCAGGACAGGAACGCAGAAGGACAGATGGTGGTAGACTTTGCAAAGAGGATGGAAATGGCTGTAGTGAAAACTTTCTTCCAGAAGAGGGAGGAACATAGGGTGACATATAAGAGCGGAGGGAGAAGCACTCTGGTGGAGTACATCTTGTGTAGACGTTGTAATCTGAAAGAGACCAGTGACTGTAAAGTAGTGGTAGGGGAGAGTGTAGCCAGACAACACAGGATGCTAGTGTGTAAAATGACTCTGGTGGTGAGAAAGATGAAGAGGACAAAGGCAGAGCAGAGGACGAAGTGGTGGAAGTTGAAAAAGGAAGAATGTTGTTTAGTTTTCAGGGACGAGCAAAGAAGAAGTGGGACTCTGAGAGGACTGAAGAGACTAGACAGGAGTACAGGGAGATGCAGCGTAAGGTGAAGGTAGAGGTGGCAATGGCCAAACAAAGAGCATATGAGGACTTGTATGCTAGGTTGGACACTAAAGAGGGAGAGGTGGATTTGTACAGGTTGGCCAGACAAAGAGATAGAGATGGGAAGGATGTGCAGCAGGTTAGGGTGATTAAAGATAAGGATGGAAATGTATTGACAGGTGCCAGGAGTGTGATGGGAAGATGGAAGGAGTACTTTGAAGAGTTGATGAATGAGGAAAATGAAAGGGAACGAAGAGTAGAAGAGGTGACTGGTGTGGAGCAGGAAGTGGCAAAGATTAGCAAGAGTGAAGTGAGGAGGACGTTGAAGAGGATGAAGAGTGGAAAGGCAGTTGGTCCTGATGACATACCTGTGGAGGTATGGAAGTGTCTAGGAGAGGTGGCAGTTGAGTTTCTGACTAGTTTGTTTAACAAGTGTACTGGTGCCAATTTTCAAGAACAAGGGAGATGTGCAGAGCTGTGGCAACTACAGAGGAATAAAGCTGATGAGTCATACAATGAAGTTGTGGGAAAGAGTAGTGGAAGCTAGGCTAAGGGCAGAGGTGAGCATTTGTGAGCAGCAATATGGTTTCATGCCTAGAAAGAGCACAACAGATGCAGTGTTTGCTTTGAGGATGCTGATGGAGAAGTACAGAGAAGGTCATAGGGAGTTGCATTGTGTCTTTGTAGATTTAGAGAAAGCGTATGACAGGGTGCCGAGAGAGGAGCTGTGGTATTGTATGAGGAAGTCTGGAGCGGCAGAGAAGTATGTTAGAGTGGTGCAGGACATGTATGAGCGCTGTAAGACTGTGGTGAGGTGTGCTGTAGGTGCGACAGAGGAGTTCAAGGTGGAGGTGGGTCTGCATCAAGGATCGGCTCTGAGCCCCTTCTTGTTTGCTCTGGTGATGGACAGGCTGACAGATGAGGTTAGACAGGAATCTCCATGGACTATGATGTTTGCGGATGACATTGTAATTTGTAGTGAGAGCAGGGAGCAGGTGGAGGAGAATCTAGAGAGATGGAGGTCTGCTCTGGAAAACAGAGGAATGAAGCTTAGCCGCAGTAAGACAGAATACATGTGTGTCAATGAGAGGGACCCAGGTGGAACGGTGAGGTTACAGGGAGCAGAGGTGAAGAAGGTGCAGGACTTTAAGTACTTAGGGTCAACGGTTCAGAGCAATGGAGACTGTGGAAAAGAGGTGAAGAGGCGAGTGCAAGGAGGTTGGAACGGGTGGAGAAAAGTGTCAGGTGTGTTGTGTGATAAAAGAGTATCAGCAAGAATGAAAGGAAAGGTGTTCAAGACGGTGGTGAGACCAGCGATGTTGTACAGCTTAGAGACAGTGGCACTGAAGAAAAGACAAGAGGCAGAGCTGGAGGTGGCAGAGCTTAAGATGTTGAGGTTCTCTTTGGGAGTGACGAGGATGGACAGGATCGGGAACGAGTACATCAGAGGGACAGCTCATGTTAGATGTTTCGGAGATAAAGCCAGAGAGGCCAGATTGAGGTGGTTTGGACATGTTCAGAGGAGAGACTGTGAATATATTGGTAGAAGGATGCTGAGGTTGGAGCTGCCAGGCAGGAGGTCTAGAGGAAGACCAAAGAGGAGATTTATGGATGTAGGGAGAGAGGACATGAAGTTAATTGGTGTGAGTGAAGAGGATGCAGAGGACAGGGTTAGATGAAGGCGCATGATTTGCTGTGGCGACCCCTGAAAGGGAACAGCCGAAAGGAAAAGAAGAAGAAGACTGATCTGTTTTAGGTTGCGATCGAACAGAATGCCCAGATTTTTAGCGCAATGAGTTTCATATGGGAGAAGACAACCGTCCACATCAACCACATAGTTTTCCTTAGGTACAAATAGGCACAAAAGCTCTTTTAAAAAGGTCAACAGTGGTCAACACGTTGTTATCATTATGTTTTAAGGGAAAATAGATCTGAGTATCATCAGCGTATAGATGAAAGGATATTCTGTACTTATTAAATGTGGAAGCCAAAGGTAGCATGGACAGAGTAAACAATTCCGGCCCGAGGATTGATCCCTGTGGGACTCCACAATTAAGAGGAGGAATATACTAGAGGAGGAATAGTGACCAATATCAGATAAGAAAGAAACCACTCTGAGACATAAAAGTATTATTGTTCTAATATGAAATAGCCAATTTTAAATCTGAGAAGACTGGCTCGGACCGCCGACTTTTCTGCTCCTCATTGCTGATCGTCCTGATCACTGCCTGTATGCTTCTGTGTTCAAACAAAGAAATGTAAACCCTGTGGTTATATATCCCGTTTTGTAAACCTAAGAAAAATGAAGTTTATGGATGTGTAAAATAGATTTGGAATTGCACCAAAAAGTATGATTTTAAATTAAATACGTGCGCAATTTGTAACTCGAAAGAATGGCTTCTGTGAACGTCTGATTACAGATTCAAAGCAAATGTGTATGTGAAACGCTCAAAGTTCCTACATTGTTGGAGACACTGAAATTACACATGTACACACACATTTGGGGCGGCTGTGGCTTGGTGGAAGAGCGGGTTGTCCACTGATTGGAAAGTTGGCGATTCGATCCTGGCTTCCCCCAGCCCATGTGATAAAGTGTTCTTGAGCAAGACACTGAACCCTGAGTTGCTCCCGATGTCCAGGCCAGCGCCTTGCATGGCAGCTCCGCCGCTGCGAGCATTGGTGTGTGAATGTGAGTGTGAATGAGAGGCAAAATTGTAAAGTGCTTTGTTCTGGTAAGGTAGTAAATGCGTTATATAAATGCAGTCCATTTACCATTTCAGTTACAAGTACAAACGTGGCCCTGATTTTGGCTGTAAAAGGGACCAAAAACTAGTTGACTTTTTTCAAAGGTTTACAAAGGCTGATATACAATCTCAGGCTTTGAAATTATTTCTTAACATGATTTCACAAACACAAAATCCTATTGACCCTTATTTGATTCCATATGGGAGACATGACATACGTTCTTATGCAATCCACCTTTCTGTCCATAACTTGCCATGGTGCTGGGAGTGCTGACAGCTCTTTCAAGCGGCCACACTTCAACACATTGACTGGGCTTTGTCCTGTAGCACCCACATTTAAAGAGAGGAAACAATCTATCAGCCTGCCACAGTGCAGCTCTGCAATTAAGCATTCCTCACCCATATGCTTCTGTAATCAGTTGAGAAACACATAGAAGATGCAACTGAACTGCAAAAAAGGCACAGGGAGGATGATGACATTTAGAATGTGTGAAGTTAGATGAATATACCATAAACTGATCATCATTTAATTTGGATGACTAGTAATCTTTGCTAACACCATATGAACAGGAAAGACAAGAACGTGAATGAGAGACAGATACTGAAAGACATCCCGAACAAGAGCGGCAAAGAGAGTGGAAAAGAGCACATAGTGACTCATTTGAACCATACACACTTCCATTTCATCTGTATTTTCTCTCTTTAAGCCCCTCTCTCTTTTTTAGACTGTCACTCTATAAAGTCTTATTTTCTCTTTCCATCCCTCTTGTATAAAAGTTACTGGATAACATTTCAGCTCAAACCATTGAGCAGATCACAGATCTATATGGAAAAGAGCACTCACACACGCGCCGTCCTGCCCTTCTTTTCCAAAACCACTGGCATATCAAATACAGAGAGCTCACTAGTAGGTCAACAAGGAAATATGGCTCACGGGACACATATTATGGTTTTTTCACCAAAGCCTCAAGATAAACACGACTCAAAAAAATACCCATCCTTCCCTCCAAATTTCCCCTCAGATTCCTGCCCAACAGTGAAGAGGAGCTTTAAAGCTAGGAGGAGCTTAAAGACTCTTTACCGTGGAAAAAAAAGCAGGACTAGAGGCTGTTGTAGCAACGCAATGCCAAGTCTCAAGAAACTCTGGATCCAAAAAGTATGACCACAAGATAATCGCAAAAGAAAACAGCTGACATCACTATCCGATGTAAGCAGAGATGAAACAGGAGAGGCATTCTCACCAACTGAAAAGGAGACCCATGGTGCCAACTGAATGCTGTACGGAGAAATCATTAATCTAGCTAAGGGGTGTTAGCTCTGTCTTCACGAAGTAGTAGCATGACACAATCATCAGATTACATTGGAATTATTTTCACTTTATTTACATCCGAGGTGTAATGTCATACCTGTCAGTGGTATTTAGAGCAGATATTTTATAATATTTCTGTCTGTCCAGATATTTCAGTAAAGACCATATCTCAACACCATGGATTGCAATTCAATTTTGTACAAACATTCATGGTCCCCAGGGAATAATCCTACTGAATTTTGTGATCCCCTGACATTTGTGGCTTTGAGTGAAAAATTGGCACACACATTCATGTCCAATTTTGTGATTGTGAAGTAATCATTTTAAAGATTCTGTCGGGTGCAAAATTGATGTTTTCTTTACCTCCGTGTAGGCTGTCTGAATTTTGGTTTCCACTTCTAACAAACCTTGTGAGCCATTGGTATAATGATTTCGGTATCGAGTGGTATTGTCGGCGAGCATGGTTGCCTGTTAGTGTGGAAAAAACAGAAAGATGGCTGTGTTTGACGGTAAGCACCCGCCTTCACTATGGTACCCATGCCCAGTCCTCTGGTCCTGGGTCCCCTCCTGCCTCCCTCTCCTCTGCCTCTTCCATGCCTCGCCTCACTGACACTGGTGTCTGACTGCTCGCCATCAGGCTGCAGAATACATGAGTATTGCAGTTCCCCATATCTTTGAGTGTCAGTGGCTTTTAGCTCATTGGTTTTCCAGCCCGCAACTTCACTGTTTTGGTTCACTCTCACCGCTCTCATACCATTGTTTTTGGGCGCAACAGGCAGCTGTTTTCAGCAAGATAAGCTCTAAAAACAGACTGTATGCTACCTGCCCAGCACTTAACAGTAGACAGACAAAGTTGGCCATTAGCTAGTGAACATAGTGGAACATTTAGCAACTATTTCCCTCAGGAGATGGTAGACACCGAAAACAGAGCTAAAAAGGAGAGTGATTATTGAACTTGGATTCATCAGGTGGCCACAAACAGAACTCCAAATACATTACAATGTTGCTCCTTATCTGCTGGATGTGTAAGACAAGTTCATCATGTCAATTTAAAACATTATAGATGTCAGTTTTATGTTCACAGCTTGCTTCTGCTGCCCCAAAGTGGCCAAAAAGTAAAAAAAAAGCATCATATGATGCTGGTGTAAAAGTAGTGTTCAGTGAGCAGTTTTAGGATGCAGCCTACATGACGGTCACATACAGCAAATAAAACAAAAAAACTTGTCTTTTTCCAAGTGTTGAAGTCTGTGGGTAGTGATTGCACGGGGAAATGTCAAATTATCTATGATATGGAGTTACAGGATTTGTGCAATGATGATAGGTTTGCTGATCACCATGCATGCCTGTATCTGAGGGTATTGTGGGTAATGTTCTTGTGTGTGAGTGAGAGTTCGAAAGATACAGAGAGAGAAAGAGATGTGAAACTGCCTGTATGTACGTGTGTAGTATCTAAAAAGTGCACATTAGCATGCCAAGTAATACACATCATTCCCTTAAATACACTTTGTCTGTTTATATTGCAAAACTCATGCCTCGGGCTATGTTCCTTTATAGTACTGTTGAAATGTGGAAATCACATCAGGTTTCTCTTACACAGTTTACAAAACAAAATCACCAAGCGCATGCTCATGAAAAGAAACCTCATGTGTCCTCCTTTAAGGTTAGCGTCAAGTCAAAGCTTGCCCAGGTGATGGAGAGGGAGAGGAAACATTTGGATGCTTGACTCAGGAGTAACCGCACAGGAAGAGAGCTGCAATGGATCAGTGCACCCCCATCCCATCCCGCTCCCACATAAAAACCCCTCTACCCCTCACAGGAGCTTTTGGGCTTACAGCTGTCTAAATATGCTACTGTAGTGAACTCTCTACCAGTGAGGTGTTATACAGGCAGCGGCTGTTCAGACAGTAAAACTGAACTGCAGGGGAGGAGATGGAGAGGAGAGTAAAAGAAAATCCGCAAGCATGCTGGCCATAATAAAGCCCAGCATTACATTTCTAGCTTGACCCTATTGGGAAACTGTTTTCCAGATTCTCTTTCTTATACCATGCTTATTTAAAAAACATTCACATTATATAGGACTACATTATGCCACTTAGCAAGTAGAGCTGCAAATATATATGCTACACACAAATGATGGGAGGAAAAATAGGAAAATGGACAAATACGGTGAAGAAAAAAAATAGAAAAGGGACAGATACAGGGAAAATGCTCTGCTGCTGCGCATATTTGCAAAATGTGTGTAGATACTTTTTCTCAAAGACAAACAAATAAATTACGAGTGACAGCAATGCCATAAAAAAAAGGGAAAGCAAGCACTGACTTCTCAACACCTGAAATACCTTCTGTTCCACCCTTTGCAGCTCAAGAGCAGCATCTTGTGTCTGAAAGACAAAACTACACGTCATTTCAAAGCTCATCTGAAAAGCTGTTCATTATTCGTATATGTTCGTTATTAGGACAGGCCGATTGAGGAGTGCTCACTCAGCTTCTCCAAATCATGTTTATTAAGTTGAATATTAAGTTATTAAGTAGGGTTATGTTGCATATATTGTTCATTATTCAACAGCATCCAAAGTGTCAATGAGACCAACCAGATCTGTTGCTGAATTTGACCTCTGACCTTTACAGAGAGGTCAGTCAGAGGAAGTCAAGAGAAAAGAGAAATGTCTTAGCGGGACGGACCAATAAAATATTTATTAATAATACATATTGCAGGAACAGGGTTTCCACAAAACCTGTTTTAATTCCACATTGCTTGCTACAATACCCTTGGACACACACGCATTCAAACAGGGGCCCCACTAGCTGCTTTTCTTTTCAGTTCTTCTTTGTGTATGTCCTTACATCTATGTTTGCAAGAATTTGATGACTATAGCAATGCGAGTGAAAAGTCCTTACAGTACCTGCTAATGATTTAAAATGTGTACATATATGTGTGATGTATGGATATGTCAGCTCAGTCTATGGGTGGGAAGGAGGATTTATTTAAACCGCCTCTTATTTTGTGTCTGATGCCAGCAGCTATAGGTTTATGTAAACCTCTGCCACACTTGAGAGCGCTTAGACCACCCCAAACACTCCAGACAAGTCTAGTCAGTGTTTGTCCTTCTGCTGCTGCACCTCCCATGGACTCTGCATGTGTGTGTGTGTGTGTGTGTGCGCGCGCGTGCTCTTGTTTTACTATATTCATGGGGTCCAAAAACCAGGAGCCCACTATACTTGTCCCACCTCCTCTGTGGGGCCAAAATGCTGAACCCAACAAGTATAAAGAGCTTTTTGAGGGTTAAGACTTGGTTTTAGGGTTAGGGTTAGAATTAGGTTAAGGTTAGGTTTAGGGTTAGGGTTAGGGTTAGTTTTAGGCATTTAGTTGTGATGGTTAGGTTTAGGGTAAGGGGCTAGGGAATGCAATGTGTCAATGACGGGTCCCCACAAAGATCGTGCTGCAAACCTGTGTGTGTGTGTGTGTGTGTGTGTGTGTGTGTGGGTCTGCCAGGAAGGAGCCACAGGCTGAGCTCATCTAGAAGGGCTTCACTCTACGTCTCCCTCTAATTGGTATATTGCAGTGCGCCACCATGCAATTGAAGGCGAAGCAGCGCCAGCCCTTAAAAACCTTCCCTCATCCTTTTTAACGCCAGACCCCACCTCCACCTCCATCTCCCACCCATCACTCCATCATATATGGCAACCCGGTGAAAGATGAAGTAGAAGAGAAGCTCCTCTACTGCACTTCATGCCCTATCATTATCCAAGTGAGGTCATTCAGAAAAGCTGATAGTGAGAAATGCTGCTCATTTTCTTGTGGTTCAACCTGTTAAACCCAAGGCGCCACAAATCATAACCTAACAGCGTACAGCACATTCTTCCCTAAAATGAAACCGTGCTTAATATTGCAGGGCTCAGTAAGAACGAGCTGAAAAAAAATGTTTCTCCTTCTTGTCTAATTCTGTTCTAATATTTGTTCATGTCTAACTGAATAGAGATGAGTTCTTGTTGCTTTCTGTGCAATATTAATGATTTCGTCAGTGATCAAATGATTGATGGCTTCATATTGTTACTGCACATATTCACATTTGGCTCCACAGCGATGCGAAGATTAATACCATAAATCACAGGCAGACTATCTTTACAGACACACCGTAGAACAACACAATGCAGACGTTTCATCGGGGGACAATGAAACCTGGATAGTTGTCTTTAGTCAACTAACACCCTGGCTCCCGGCCTGAGGCCTCTACACAATGTTTTCATCGCAGGACCTTCATCGTGCGCTACGGGCTCATAAATCTGGAAGCTTCGATGCTCCGCTGGGTCACCTTTCATTGGGATTTGGGTCAGCTGGGGAAAAGGAATCCAAGAAGTTTGCGCGCATGTTCTGGGAGGATGCACATCCCCTAAAGCACCAGATGCTGCTCGATACAGGATAGGTGTTTTCTTTTTTTTGTAAAAGATCTATATGTATTTCTACTTCGGGCTTCTGAAAAGATCTCCAATTCGTACTGTTTCAAGTAAGTATAGTGAAAAAGAAAAAGAAAATGTAATGGGCAAAAGCTTGGTGAAACTTAGATCAAGGCCCAGAGTTTTACCGGTTCATGAAGCCGGTCAGGAAAAAAGAAAAAACACGCAAACACACACTGAAGCTAAAATCCTGATCCTTTTAAATCACTTTGGCATCACACATGGGCTTTGACTACTTTTGCTGTGCTTAACATATCAGCTTCTCCAAATTCAGTGTCCGGTGCATGCATCTGGGAAGCATCACTGGAATTAATACCACGTTGCTGGATGAATAGAAAAGGCCCCGTTTCTTGAAGCCTCCGTGGTTTCTACGCTCTGCTCTAAGTTGGAATCAGAGAACGGGCCGTGCTCACAATCAGCCCAAGAGCATTTGTAAACCTCACGCATCAGTACTCGAAGGCGAGACCAATTAGGCCACAACCACACCACAGTTGTTGTACAATGGAGAGAGTAACATGCATGATCTGTGGAAGACCACAACGCCATGTCATGTAAAACATGTTGCCTCAGCTTATATGAGATGTTTCTGGAGAGGGGAAATGTTTATAATAAAAGGCATATTGCTGATTAGGAGATGCTGAATATCCTTTAAAAAAAAAAAAAAACAACTCATGTGCATTACTCATCTGTGCTGCTGGGAATTATGCTACTGTACACGACATCATTGCATTCTAAAACTTTCCTTTGGATGTTTTGTCCTTTTGACTTGTTAGCACAGGTTTGCAATCAAACAACACAAACTCAAGTGAATTAGCAGTAAATCTTCTTTTGTTTAATCTTTTGAATAGGCCAATAAATAATTCTTGTGGTAAAGCCAACTAATATTTGGCTAACCCACCAGGTCTGCAAAATATAGGAGAAGTTTAGACAAACAAAGAAATTCCTATAAATCTGCCTCACAACATATCTCCCTCGTCTAAGTGAGATAACACTGCTGGTATTAGTTAATCTTTTACTAACGCCTAACTCGTTGCTATGACGTGGAAAGGAGAGGGGTGAACCACAGAGAGGTCTGTCCGACACACTGAGGATGGCAGTCGCAGCCTTAGAGAAGCAAACTTGTAACCAGATGGTTGTAGATTATTTATCATACTGTTCTATATAATTTAATACTATATATTATATTTGAAAATCCATATAACCTATATATTACCACACAGAGAACACTATGTTACTCAGTTCCCTGGCTGCACGGTTTGTGACATCCCAACAAGAGTATATATTCAGAAAGTATCCTTTATACGAATTAGAAATAGTTACGTATTCAAAAGCATTATATTAAAATGGTGTTTATTTGAAACTAATTAGGTTGTACTAAAATGTATTAAAACTGTCCTGATGTGTTTAAATGTATTGAATGGATACTGTCCATGTATTGTGGGATGCTTTTAAAATGGTACAGTGTTATGTTTTAGGTATACTTTAAGTGTCAAACTTCAAGTTTGATAATATTTTGCCATTGTCCTCTAAATAATGTTAAAATATAAGAATAATCTAAACCAAAATATAAGCTAAAATTATATCTCATAGTCTCATTATTGCTAGATATTTCTATGACCTATTTGCTGTGCATACACTGAATTTAATAAACGTGTTAGTATAACTCTCATCTATGTCCTTTTTCCAAGTCATTGAAGCAACAACAACAACAACCAGAGCTAAAACACCAGTGAATATTGGACTTTTGCAGGAATGTCTGAATATATTTTTTTAATCTCCTGTCTTCTCCACCAAGTCAAGTAAGAAAACATGTGTGTGTGTGTGTCCTTTCCTTTCAATAAGCTAGAAGAGATGCAGAGTTAAGCACCAGCCAAGGACCATAAAATTCTTCAAGAATACAATTTACAGGCTGGAAAGCTGGAAAGCTGGAAAGCCCTGCAGAAGATTCGAGTCTGTGTGTGAACATGAGACAGTGTGAGAGTTAATGAAAGACTCCAACGAATCTTTACCTACAACCTAAAGAGATCCTTAAATTGTGCTAATTGGAAGATAAATGCTTACCCCCTTGTTGTATAAAATTTGGTGTAAGCATGCCTTCTTGTATTGCAGTTTACTTTTCAGCTTGGAAGAGTGTCAGGGTCATTATTCAATTTTGTGGTTTGTGAACAGATTACCTTCTCTCCCAGGGCTCCCTGAGAGCAAAAACTATCTTTGAGTGTGTGCAGGAGGGTGTGAACTTGCATGTGTCTGTGTGTTTGTGGGCCTGCTGTAGGTCTCCACACATACTGTACATGGTTTTGATTTTCTTGTGTTTACGCTCAGAGTGCTCACACCAGTTTGCAGTGATGGGTTCTCGGCATGCACAAGAGGGAGACCACCACGTTCTCACTGTGAAGACCAAAGCCTTCTTTAAATATGCTTTTAAGTCCTGCGCAACCAGAGATGTGGAGTTAAGCACCGGACTGTAAGGACCTTAAAATCCTTTAAAAAAAACATAACTGACGTAGTAACGTGTCATATAACATATTGCTTCGCACAAACAAGTAACTACAGCAGGGGGTGGCGTCAGGGTGGAGGGGGGAGCAACGTCAGAAGAAAACATTAGGAGAAAAAGCGTGAGTTTGTTTATTCATTTAGTCTAAAAAGGAGACATGAATGCACATAGAAATGAATTTAGTATGTGCTGAGAAAAGCGAACTGGGTTAGCTACCGTAGCTAACAGGAAGCAAAGTCCTCTTGAAATAGAAAAGAAATGTTTATTCAGGTAGTATGCTCAATGCAACTATTGTGTAGCGTACACAGATACAAATAGTGTGTCATCAGATTTGCCTGTGCAATATTCCACATTTATCATAGAGCAATAAGACAACAGAAAGAGGTTTGAACCTAATCTAAATGCGCATGATGTCATTATTCTATAGCCATTACACTGTGCAATCACTTTTTTCCTTCACAATGATAAGTTAAAGCAAAAAAGTTGTCTATTTCCACTTTAATTAAAATTTTGGAAACAAAGCTTTTGCCGTCATTCAGAACAACTTAATGCTGCAAAAGCTGAAAAGAAAATGTCTTGTTGGACAAATGCCGAAAATGCAAACCCCTTTTATGAACCTACAGCTTGACTGTTACAGCTCTGGCTAAGTTGCTATCCATGTGGATTGTATCTTGAATAACAAATTTATCAATTAAAAGGATGATGGGAACACAAAATCCATGATGTAGTTGTATGTTTTATAATAATCCCCTCATTGGTGGTATAATAGGATTAAGTTTCAGATTGCATGTGAGAAGCATCGAGACGTAGTGAGAGAAAACTTTAATTTCTAAGATGATGATATTTTGACTTATTTTCACATATACAGTAAACAATGTGATGTTACACGCTATCCTTGCAAGATTGCTGTGCTTAAATCTTTTTATCAATTCATTGTTGATTAATCCGTCAGTTATTTTCTCAAGAAATAGTTTGGTCTGTGAAAGGTCAAAACAAAAGATATATGACAAAGAAAAGCAGCAAAGCCACACATTTCAGACGCTGGAACCAGCAAATGTGCAGTAATACTGGACTAATTGGCATTTTTGACCTATGGTGGCATTACTTTCCCTCAAAAAAAGGAGGACTAGCACATGATGCTACTGCATAAGTTTATTAGGATCCTGAAACAGGGCTGACTCTTTCAGGGAATCTGTAACCTAAACTCTAACCCCAGCTGTACTGGATATAGCCAGCCAATACTACAGAGAACAAAAACAGGACATGGCTTTTCAGTTAGGTAAACTGGGAGATGTGTATACTTGTTCCGCTATTGTATTGTACATGCAAACCAACTACCACACAGAGCCATTAGAGCCCACATTAAAGACAGGGATCCCTTTTAGATTGCACCTTGCCCACTGCTTAACCTAAACTCTGCTCCGCATGGGTGGCAGGGATCCTTCAGCAGCAGGTTATTACTGCTGTAACTCACTCACACTGTTGCTTACACTGGATATTGGCTACATGCGGCAGGCTGCCGGAGCCAAGTGCTCACTATGAACACCCAACTGCCACCCTGCAGTTTATTTTAAGTCAAGAACCACAAGGTGAAATAAAACTTGTCCTTGACACATTTTTATTTTAAAGCAACATCTCTGTTGACTTTTAATAAACAGCTCCCAAGTCCAAGATTTTGGGTGGGGGAACATCCAGAACAAGAAGTTGTTAGCTTGAGATGTTATTGTGTGGCTGCAATATTATGTATCAAAATTAAAATTTTCTCAACCAGAATGAAACCACATTCATTGCAAAGCCCTTGAATGATCTTGCTCACGTGCCCAAACACACATGCAGAAACAAAAAAAGAAATAAAAATAAAAGGCTTAACGGTAACAATCGGCTCCACTTGGAGGCAATTAGTAAATGCAGTGCCAAAACCCAGAGTTAAGACATCCAAAAATTCCTGGATGACACTTTTTGGCATCAACACATCCCTATTGTACAAGTGTGTCTCTGTTTGTGTCTGTGCATGCCTGCATAAATGCATGCCGAACGTGAAGTAGAATACAAACATCTGCAATAGGGAGTGAGACCTGAAATGTAAACAATTAGAAATCAATCACTCGCACAGAAAATGTGTGCGTGCCTTCACTCGCCGAGTGGTGGTGAACGGGGGGGGGGGTTACCCATTAATCAAATACATAGTTTTGGATGCTGTGCATGTGTGAGGTGACATGCGATAGTGTTGAATGCTTAAAGCTATACATACACATTGATTCCCATATTGCACAGCATCCAAATACAAACAACTATGGGATTACATGAGGGTCAACTGTGCATGAGTCTCTGCAGATGGGAGTGTGCGTGCAACGGTAGCCAGGAGCAGACACACTACTGGCTACATGCATTCAAACACACCCACATTTCTTATGTTGTGGTGAGGTCTTGTCCCTGGTGGTATTACCTCAGCAGCACCACTGCAGTACCCACAGTGCACTGGTGTGAGACCACATCAAGTGTGGGGGAAAGATATTCAATGTGGCGCTGTGAGGGCCAAGGCTTTACTGAACACATATGTTGATGGAACAACACAGGGGTGAGAGAAAGATCCCCAGTCCAAAGCCACGTGGCTTTACACCACATTCACCAGCACTCAGCACTTTCTTCAAGAGCGCTGGGACCAAGTCTGCAAACAGCGCTCGCATGTGCCAAACACCAGTCGGCCAGCCAAAGTGTACAAGTCAGGAAGGCAAATGTCTACTAATTCACTGCTCCCTTGTTCAGTACTTTGTTCTTGTTTTAAATGCACGATGGACATCATTTCTAGCACATAAAAGTGTTGTCGAGGCCTGTCTCGCAAACTTCAGCAGATTTCAGCAGAGTCAGGGTATCGTTCAGATAGCTGGCTATGCAAAAACAAATACTGGCATTCACGGCTAGCTGGCATCAAGAAAGCAGTTATTAACTCGCCGTTGGGACCCAAGGTTTTCCAATCCAACTACAGCATGAGCAGCTTCACATAGAGGCAATGTTTCTAATAAACATCCGAGTCACTCGCATGCAATGTGGACAGATCCAGAGAAGTCAATTTCTCTAAAGAAAACAAGTCTGACAATGAATAAATATGAGCAATGATTTCACAAGAGGGTGATGAGACACATTGTGCTTAATTAACAGTGGGTAGAGATGAGTGGGTACTGTATGAAAATGCAAACATGAAAGCATGCCAGTGAATGCTCTTCAGCTCCACTAATGTGTTTTTAGTGTTCCTGCATGTAATGTATTGATGAGATGTAAGTCGATAAAATGAGAAACTGATAAATACCTGCACAGTTTTTCACCTCTTACTATCTGTGCATCAAAGTCCAATGGAAGAATGATGACATATTTTTTTTTTGTTATATTTTGTAAAAAAGAAGCATATACAACTCTTTCTATGCAATAGCTTGAAATAACTTGATCTGACATTTCTGAGTAAAAGGAATAGTTTTGGAAAATACGCTTATTTGCTTTCTTGCAAAGTGTTAGATGAGAAGATTGATACCACTCTGATGTTTGTCCGTTAAATATGAAGCTACAGTCAGCAGCTGCTTAGCTTAGTTTACCACAAAGACTGGAAATAGTGGGAAAAAGCTTGCCTGGCCCTGTTCAAACATAATAAAATCTGCCCACCAGCACCTCTAGAGCTCACTAGTTAACACATTTTATCTCGTTTGTTTAATCAGTACAAAAACCAAAGAGTTGAGTGCCGTACTATTTCTTTTGTAACTTTCTGGAGGTTGCACAGGTTGCCTGGCAACTGGTCCCAATAGGTTGGTATCAATCTTCTCATCTCACGCTCAACAAGATAGAGACATTCCCAAAATGTCGAAGTACTGTTTATATGCATTGTTTCTCACCAACACACAATGCGTGTATTCTTGAGGCCTAATAAACATATTGAGTGCATTTCCTTCCTCATAAACCTTTTTCAGAGCCGATCATTTTGGCAGAATTTGAAACTTACATGGTTTGTATGCATGTCCTTTGCTTGCTAGTAGTCGATACATCAAGGTCCTAGATTTGGGTAGGGAGGGTAGAGAAATGTCCCTAGCAATATGTTTTATCAAAAAACTTAAATATTAACACTGCTGTCTGTTAGTGTCTAGTCAATGTAGACACTACATGCCTGACAGTGGTTTTGTCCACTGACTGCCTAAACAGTGTTGCAGGGATGACGTATTTTTGTAGGCCAACCCGGAACTTAGCTTCGTCCTGCTTCCCTCTACAAAAAGCTAATAGTCCAGATGATAGGAGAAAATGATGTTCACTTTTGGGGCCCTGAACATTTTCAGAAATGGAACCATTGCATGGACATATCACTTGGACTATAAATGGGATTTTTCCATTGGATTTTGGATGATTGCAGAAAATAAGCTCTGTGGAAAACACAGCTTTATGAAATATACAGGTTTTGTTCACCAAAATAATCTTCACAAATAAACACAACTTTTATGATTTTTGAAAGTGTGATTGTGATTGCCTGAAGTAAAAAGCTAACATTAGGCTATAAACAAAAAAAATATACCGCGGTCGCATGACTTCAACATCACCACCACTATGCTTCTTACCTCTTCTACTTAGCGTGACTTAGAATACTTTGCAAGAGTGTGAGTACAAACCATGGATGTATAATACATCACACAAACTTGACACAATGAGGCTGCAAAGGCGGACTAGTGAGTAGATGAATTTTCGTGTTCGGAGTCATTTTGCCACTTATTACCAATCGCCTTTTTTAAGACACATAAAAGCTTCAAAACACAAGAGTGAGGTATTTACGGACGTATTTTATGTCTTAGAACAAAACGTGAAAATCCCATAAGTTTGTGTTAACCACAAACCTTATTTCAGGCATCAAGCCAAAGGCCAAAAAAAACTATTGACTTCCAGACGAGGGAACCGGAAGTGCTTGAATGCTAACTAATTTCCGGGTTTTAGGACTGATTCCTGGAACGCTCTATAGTCACAGGTCTTTTTTTTTACTGCCAAAATATTTGATATATGAATTATGAGCTCATACAACCACAGACTCTTTTGTGGCAAACATAGTTATCCCTGCCCCCTCACACAGAGTTTTCATTGCAGTCTGTGACTTTCTCACTAGACTTAGAAATAAGAGAGTTATTTAGACCATCAGGGGGAAATGTAAATCTATTACATTGTAATGTATTCCTCTGCATGCTGCAGCGGGTTTTCTTGCAGCAGCCCATGACTCTCTCCCTCTCCTCTGCATCGTGCGCACACAGTCAGGAGTGACAGTGACTTACTATGGTTACGGGGGACGCTCTTTGTCTCGCTCTGAAACTTAAGGACTTCGTAGTGATGAGAAGATCGTTTTGGGAACTCGCCAGTAGCAAACCGACTCATTAACGACTCCCCCCACCCCATAGCTCCAGCTGCTTATTGTGCCCGCCAACCGTGACACAAAATATCAGCCCTTGCCATACACCATCCATTTGGCCGGCTTCTTCCTTGTCTTTGTTGGCACTTTGCATGTTAAAGCCACGAACTGTCAATCTGTCCTTGTGCACGTGCAAGAGCTGCTAAAAGAACTGGGAGCCACTCTTTAAAACTTTTCTCGACAGCACTAATAGTGGTCAAAATCTCCACAGGGTACCTTGAAGGCTATAAAGGTTATATACACTGGCTAAAAGTAATCCAATTCCGTGACATTAAAAGCTCAGAAATCCCTAAAAGCTTTAACGTGAAGTAGTGTTAACCACAGGGGGCACAGCACGGAGTGGAAAAAAAAAAACTCAAGCTTAAACATCCTCTCTGCCTGCCAAAACTAACATGCCCATCCTTTTAATGAAGACAAAGGAAGTGTTTAATTGTGCAAGACTGTTGCCCTTTCCACCTGGCGCTACATGCAAAACACAGCTGCCAAGGCCATGCAGCTGAGCGATGGGCCTCTCGCTGTACGAGCTGCTGCTGCCTCGGCCACTGAGTGCTCCCCCTGCTTGCCACCCCGACGGGCCCTTGGCCCCACTCGCCCAACCTCAATTACTCCGAACCCTGACACCTTGCCAAAAGGCGGAACCGTCTCGGCACTTGTTCACCCCGAAGGTTTTTCAAAAGGGAAAAAAAAATGCCCCTGACTGTTACAGCCTGAGGTGCAATTGAGCATGTAAAAACATTAAGGCCCGCGTTGCTTGGCATGCGATGAAGTGAAAGAGATGACGAGAGAAAGAGATGTCGAGAGAGAGAGAGAGAAAGAGATGTCGAGAGAGAGAGAGAGAGAAAGAGATGTCTAACAAAACTGCTAAGATCAAACAGAAAGATGAGGGGGAGAAAAAATAAAACAACACTGCAAAAGCCACCATCCCATGAAACATGTGAAGACAGGCAAAGTAGAAGTGTCCTCACACCGGGCCTCAAGTCATTGCTGCAAAGTCAGGCTCTCTAATGACGGTCAC
The DNA here is from genome assembly GCA_011952105.1 of Coreoperca whiteheadi. Taxonomy (NCBI): domain Eukaryota; kingdom Metazoa; phylum Chordata; class Actinopteri; order Centrarchiformes; family Sinipercidae; genus Coreoperca; species Coreoperca whiteheadi. Next base: position 7,700,008 of record CM022475.1, on the reverse strand, counting down.
AACCCATACTATCCTGGCCATTGTTGGTGTGGATCACACACATGTGACCAATAACAAATAAAAAAAGTGCTCGGTGTACTTTTAATTTTTTCCTTTGCTCTGTAAACCTCTCTTCTTCTCTTCTGACATAGTGTGTTGACTTCGTTTGCTTTAGGTATATAGATTTTTAGAAATACAAGTAGCAATTAGCCCAAGAAAGCTCTTGGGAGGTAACCCAGTACTGAACAAATGTTTTTTTACATTAAAGCTGCACTAATTAATATTTAACAACTGATCAAATGACAACGTGTGATGTGCAAGGTTTTTCTCTTAATTATCACCCAACTCTGCAGTTCGCCTCAGCTTTACAGAGGGATTTCTTGGCCTTTTTGGTTTTTTTTTCTGGCCCACAAACTCATCTTCATCAACCTTGTTCCCAGCAGGCAGCTATTTTCAGCAAAAACAAAAAGAGCTCTGCTTAATCCCCTAAATCTTCCCTGTACCGAACAAAAAACAAGCAAAGCTAGCAATCAGCTGAAGCATACAGTGGAACTTTTAGCTCCTAAGAGCCATGCATTTCTCTAAAGAGGCGGTAGAGACCAAACCAGAGCTAAAAAGGAGACTAAATATTGCACTTAGATTCGCCAGGTGGCCACAAACACAATAAATGGTGCTCCATGTGTTCTGAACGTAAATAACAGGCAAAAATCAAAAAGCATACGCGGAACAGCTTACTGAGGTCAGTGCTGCTGGTGGGAAACTTCACTATCACACAAATACAACTAGAAACTGACACATGCATACACATACACACACACTGAGCCGGTAAAAGAAGGATCACCTTCCAGTAACCCACTTTAAAGTTGTCTGTTGACAGGATGATCATATTTGCCGTCTAGACTGCAGCCAGCTGAGGAGAAACCATGTGTCTCACTTTCTATCTCCTTTTTTTTTTTTTACCTCAAAGGCGGTTTCTTTCTCTTCTATCCCAAGTCTCAATTTCACTTTCTGACTATGATTCGAAGTTTACAACACTTGTTCTCTGCCCTCTTTTCTTTTTCTCTTTCTCTGTCAATCACATCAAGGTTGAGCAGTAGCTGCCACCTGTGCATCGCCTTTGGAGCAGAAACTTCTCAAGTGATTGGGTTTCAAGCTCCACTTTAAAAAGGTTCAGTTTAACAGCAATAAACTGTTACAGATTAGATATCTCCCTCCTGTTAAATACATATGACAATTTTACAAAACTTGAAAAAGAGTTTGTCTACATTTTAAAGCATTTGTTGCAGGTTTTGAGTGAGTTGCTGCTCTCAAAACTGCAGCAGATCAAACTAACAATGAGTGGGCATGGTCGGAGCGAGATTTATGACCAGATTTTTTGTTTAGCTTTACAGTCTTACTCATTCAGTCATGTTACAGAGAAAAAAAAAAAGACTTTCTCAGACTCAGCAGCCAACATTTCAGCCATCAGACCCCCTGCACACTTTGATTCAGGAACTTCTCAACCCAATAAACTTACTTAATATTTGTTTATGAATTCTGACATTGCTGAAGCTCTACAGTACATGCTTGCCATTACATAATAAATATGGGTTAATTTACAGTACAAAGGTATGTTAGGCCTTAGCTGTTTAAGACAGCTCTATTCCATCAAAGTAGCTCATGGTGAGGCTGCCAGGAAAAACACTTTCCTTCAGAGAGAACAATTCATCTGTGGCCCTCTTGAGAGATAGGGTAAAGGGTGCTGGGGAGGTCAATCTTATTGCCCACCAACCGACCCTGGCACATACTCATGAACGTTAAACAAGAGAAAGCGAATATACTTTGGAGTCTAAGATCTGCCTCCTGGGTTGCTTGCTAATTACGCTGCGTTTGTCTTGGCTTGGAGTCAAGTTTAATATTGAACCAAGATCCAACACAGAACAGCGCTACAGGCATACAGAGACGCAAATCCACTGAGTGCTGAAAGGAATCACAAGTGTGGCTCCTGGGAGTCTGCAGGCTCTCCATCTGAAGACATGTTAGCATCATACATCTAGCAAAGATTGGCAATTCCATTTAAGAAACCACTTTTTAACATGTCCTGTCATCCAGATTGATGTGAGATTACACTTGCAGGCCGTTACATCCAGTTCAACTGCTAATAATTAGGTTCAGACCCTGAACATCCTGTGAAAGTCATCCTAGATAATGTCAGTATCCGTCATCTTTTCTTTACTATCATGGCTTTAAATTTAAAGGTTGCAACTTTCTGTCATGCTTCTATGAAAAAGAGACCGAAGTGAATATTACAGAGAACAATGATCAAGGAGGAAGTGATTACAACAACTTCAAGGTTGAAATAAAGTGCCATTCTTCTTTAAGGCCAGACATTTTATCCAAATAACAGTGGTTTAAATGAATAATTTTGGGAAACACGCTTATTAATTTTCTTGCTGAGAGTTAGATGACAAGATTGATTCCACACTCATTCCTGTGAACTAAGTTTGGAGCTAGAGCCAAGGAGGCAATTAACTTAGTTTAGCATACAGACAGGAAGCAGGGGCAAACAGCCAGCCTGGCTTTCTCCAGAGTTCCAACACCTCTTCAGCTCATTAATGAAAGGAAGAGTTCAACATTTTGGGAAATTCGCTGTCTGGCAGAGAGTTAGATAAGAAATGATACCACTCTCGTACATTTCATTAAATGTAAGGCTACAACCAGCAGCCTGTTAGCTTAGCTCAGCACAAGGACTGGGAACAGCATGCGAAACAGCTAGCCTGGCTCTGTCAAAACGTAACAAACTCTGTCTACCAGGACCTCTGAAGCTCACTAATTAACAAGTTATATCTCATTTGCTTAATCTGTACAAAAACTGAAGTGAAAAATGAACAAATCACCATTTTACTGTGAGGTTTATAGACTTGTCATTTTGTGTACACAGGTTAAACAAATGAAATTCATTGTGTTAATGAGTGATTTTGACAGATCTGTTATCGGTTTCACCCTGCATCTTTATTTTAAGCTAAGCTAACAGTCTTCTGGCCCTAGCTTTATATTTAGCCTACAGCCATGAGAGTGGTATCGCTCTTCTCATCTATCTCTTGGAAAGAAAGGAAATTAATGAATTTCCCGAAGTGTTAAACAATGCATTTCATTTACAGTTTTGCACCCAAGTGTTGATGGGGAGAAAAAAAACAATGCAACCAAATTCATTCTAATGCAACCCATAAAGAGCCACTGAGGCTTGGATGGCATGAATACAGTATGTGGGAGTGGATATATAAATACAGTTTGTGTGATGTTAAATATAAATATTTGCTACAGGTCAGTGCATCATAAATCACACTGCTGCTTGGTTACAATACGAAATCCAAATGCTGTAATGATAGCTGTTAGTGGTTTTTAACTACAATACTGCAAGCATGTACCACTGCGTTTACATTCATGACTCAACAACATTTTTAAAATGTTTTTTCCAATAAGTCTGCCTTTGAGATATAAAAGAGCATGCAAAAATCAAAGACCAAAATACTGTGAATATATATAACTTTAAGATACCAGGTAGGGCAAAGTTAACATGAATATTACACTTAATAATAAAAAAAAGTTTCTCTTAAAGAAAGCATGTCCAGAATGATTTCTGATCCCTTTTAAAACGGAAAATGACCTCTGCCCACCACTGATCTGTAAGGCTATCCTGCACCTGTGAATGTTCAAATAAGCCCTCATGATCCTTCTTTAAAGTTTGATGGCGAGTTCAAGCAGATCATCGGTTTCAAATAAAATGTCACTATATTTGATCAGTGTTCAAAGGGTGTACAGGGCTGCTGAATATTAAGGTCAAAAGGGTCATTTAGTCAAGCATGGAAGCTTGTGAAAGGTGTATAGGAAGGACCTCACAGAGGAGGTCATGTATGTGGGTAAGCGCACATAAAAAACACAGTCAGCTTAATTACATAATGCCCTCACAGCAAATAGAAAAATTCACCTCAAGATAGCATACCTGTTAGTGATAACGTAATACTGTTCAAAAACCTGCCATCAATTTTAACAGATTCCTCCAGGACCAGTTTCATCACAAAGGAATGATGAGATAGGCGAGCTGGACTTTCGATTTCTGTGACAGCAGGAGCTCAACCCTCCCTCCCACCTAATAAGATAAAACATCTGGGTGAGAGATTTGCTTAAGAAAGCTACTACGGCAAGGACTCATGTCTCATCAAAAGTGATGACAGAGCGGGAGTAATGTGATGCAAAAAAACCACCCCACCCTCGAACGTGCAACACGTTTTAAGTGTGTGTGTGTGTGCACGCACATGTGTGTTTGCAGGTGCTGCCCTGTTTCACATCAAGCTAGTTCAGCTCGCCCTCCACTCCCAATGTCCCACCATCATCATTCATTTGTATTCATTACTGGAGGTGTAATAGCGCTGATTTTTCACTCCTCTTGTGAGTGTGTTACATAAACACACTGCAGCAGACTTATTGCCTGATTTAGCTTTATCTAAGATTTTAATACTTTTTTTAAATCTAAATTAAAATGGAAAAAGTACGACATTTGAAGTTTCTGTTTTAAATTCAAAAGCACACCGGGGGAGTTCAACGATAAGTGCATTGTTTTCTGATGTTTTCTGGCACTTACAGGGTCTTCTGGTTTTTGGCTGACATCTTGGAGAGGCTCTTCTGGAAGGTGGTCTCGTCGAATCAGAGTGAATTCTCTGATGAAAACTGCACCCCCATCGTTGGCCCATACAGCAACCTGAAAAACAAAGATCCTATCAGAGGCGTCCTGTAGGTCAATACACCACCTTTTGACTACAAAACATGCCCAAAAGCCCCAGCATTCTTGGAGAAAGATTAAAGATGCAATGTGACGGCAGGGTTTCCCCCTGCCTTTAGACATGGTTGGATGACACTTTGTACGACGTAGATTAAAATGTAGGGTAGGCAATGTCTTTCTAAAACACTGTTAGTCATTTGTTGAAACTGTCTTAATATACCAATACAAATCAAAAAATGAAATGCTCTGAAAAAAAGAGAAAATACTCGAGTGGCTGTAGTAATCACAGGTCTGCAGTAAAGAATGTTTGATTCTTTCATATTAAACCTATATTTGAACAGCATCAGACTGAATTATACTGCTAGGCAGAGGATTTGTACTTTTCCCATGTCTCCAGTTATGTTGAATGATATATTAGCAAAATATATTAAAAAATGTCCATAAATCTGGGAATTAAAATGCTGTGTGACTAAATTAGGGATAACCACACAGAATTGAAGAGTCATATTGAGTAATTACATTGGAAGGGAAGTGTTTAAAACACACAAAGCAAAACCATGTTTTATTGCTTATTGTTGAAGTATGGATTCTTATGTACAGGGTTAAATAAAAAAAGAAAAAGGAACCAGATGCACTAAACCAGAGCACAGTGATGCAACAAGTTCTTTGTCATGCATATCATAGTGTTTCCACCAGACCATTCTATTTCACCACTATACTCTGGAGCAATGGTGATGGTGGGAAATTTAAGTAAATTCTAATAAAATGTCTGTTTCTGTTTGCAATCATTTACTGAGCTTTGTGTGTTTTATCTTTTGGTTTGTTCTCCCAACCGCACATCCCTCTTGATGAGGGGAATCTCTGGAGGAATTCACAGCAGAAGAGATCTGATATCAGAAGACGTTGTAAGAGGGTGTGGGGCATCTTGGATAGGGCCCATTAGCTGCACAGCAGGACCCGCATTCTCGAGGATGCACAAATTCACAGAGCAGGGGCCCTCAGCTGCTCTCTGTGGGTCATAAACACCCTGTAATGACCCGGGTCAACTGCCTGCCTCCCGGGCTTGTGCCAAAGCAGAGCGAGGCTGAGCAGGGGATGTGGGTTTGGGGTACTTGAGGTTCTTCGCATTGTAGGGGGCTGTAGATTATTAGTTGTGGGGTGAAAAAAAAGTGCTGCTAAGCAACTGCAGCAAAACTTATACCAGCTTTGTGTGGGAAAAAGCCACAGAGTGGACTCTTAAATAAGACAAATCAAATCTGGTCTAAAGCCCTACAGTCAGCACTGCTTAGCTGCAGTGACTTAGACTGTGGAGGCATCTGTAACAACGCATAAGTCACTGCATGAAAATGTGGGCAAAAGCCTCCACGGATGATCAAGATCATAATAATTTTTTGTTGGGTATGGATCTGCAAATGTGGCAGCTGTTGGGTCACAACATAACATTTGGGTTCATCCGTCTTTTTGAAGAATGAATAAAACATCAAATTTTACATCGGACTATTTATAATTAGCCACCCGCAAAGTGGCTGTGTGTAGGCGTCAGCAAATCAGGAATTAGATAAATGATTGTGAAAATTCATCTTATACCTGTGAGAAACTTGTAAAATACATTGCAGGAAATGTAATACAGCACATGTTTCTCAGATTGACTCAACAGCTAAAAGTCTTCTAATCTATATACCCCAGAGACTGTAATGCATTTAGCATAGGAAACCAAATAACTGATATCAATAACCTTTATCAAAGTACAGCCTAGTATTGGATTCCTGAATACAACATGAGACCTCTGCTGACATGACTAACGTTGCACTGAAGCGTGTCCTCTCTGCCACTGATGCTGAAAATTAAAATGTTGCGCAACTAGAAGCCAGGGGTAAAGCAAACATAAGTCAAGCATATGAATATTAAGAGAAGCTTTGCTTGTGTGTGTGTCGGCTAAGATGTACTGAAAACCACTTAAGTTACCAGATGTCCTTGCTCAAGGCTAAATGGAGGCCCGGCTGGGATGAACATACCGATTGTGTCTTTCTCGAGAGATTTTTTTTTTTCCCCCGTCTGCAGAAATTATTTTCTCACACACTTTTAGTGTCTTAACACCAGACAAATCTGACAACCATTTCCTTGTCATTTTGAAGTTTGCATCCATTCTTCTTAAAAGACATGAGCTATGCTGGAACGAGACTGAGCTGCAGGCTAATGGTGCATGACAACTAAAACTCTCACTCGCAAAAACTCTCACAAGAGGGATCTATCAAACCCGTTTCCCTAAGCAAACAAGCTGGCTGTCCAGTGCCAATGTCAAGCATCCTGCACATCCCCACTGGACTAAACCATCAGGATCTGGCAGAGGACTGGATATTTCCAAAGACGGTCCAAGCACTGGGTTACACTGTCATGTAAAAAAGAGGGGTTAATATGCCTTACTTGCAAACCCTATCTGCTATGAAATACATTCATATACTACAAATTTGCTGCCTGGATTACATTCACTGGCAACATTTATTTCCCAAATGGGCTACAGGAATGTGATATTCCAGTACAGCAGAGAAACTGTCCATCGGATGTCAAAAGAAATCTCATGGGTTTTGGTTAAATACCAAAAAAAATAAAAAAAATCAACGCATTCTGTGTCATGCTTCACGTCACCATTCACTGTTTCAGTATTTGACCAAGGCCATGTTCTTTCCCTAACTTTAAAGCTGCTCTCATTAGCAACACTAGGAGCGTGGCTCTAGGTCGGTCCAGACTGAAATATCTCACCAACTCACAAGTTTAGCCCGACAGAGCAGCCGCAGAGAGAGGATGTTGATTCTTGATCTTGTTATAGTAACAATAAATGATATTACCATGTATAATGTGAAAGGTGTCCCTCATTGTGCTAACCCCAGAAAATTATTACCTGGTTTGTAGGGCTGCCCATGATCGAAAGAACCAACTCCAATGAGCATCCTAATCTCCAAAACTACACGTGAGGCTCAAATACAATGTGTCTGAGTGGGTATAATGTGCGTCAATATGACAAAGGGCAAGAGTGAAAGTAAAACAGGGAACCAGGCTGGTGATTAATTAACCTCCAAGGCGAGTTAGATTTCAAAGAGCACGTCTCAACCAGGGAAGAGGAGAGGAAGTGAACTCAGGGGCAAGTCGGGTCTTCAAAAGCACATAATCAACCGTAATAACACCAACCTGATATTATAATTGAGCTTTCCTATAACGTGGTGCCAGCTTCCACTGTTTGGGTGGAAACTGTGAAAAGCGAGTGACTTTTACCATGCTACACTAGGCCAAAACCTAGACTTATGTTTCGCGCACTGCTGCCTTTGATTAATAAGATTCCGTCCAATGTTTAGATAAGGACACCCCTTCTTCAAGACTGGCTCCTGTCAGAATGTAACCTGAGAGGAAAAGATATTTTTGCTAATCTACTTTCAAGGGGATTTATGTGAGTTTTCACTTAACACATTTTGGAGGAGGAAACATTGTGGTCTTCTTTTCCTCTCCTCTTTCATAAGTTAGGAAAAAGAGTGCGTTTTCTCATCCGACGACTTTTGCCACATCTGTCCATGGCCCCCCACACATCGACCCGTTAAGAGAATTTTTCCACTCTCCATGAAGGAACCATGAGATTGTGATGCACTTAGTTTAATATTTGCTCATTACAGACCAAAGCCCATGGCTACTTAAGGATTTCGGGACTGATAAAAGGTAAGAGTCGTAAAGGCCATGACAGAGTCTTGGCTTGCCTAAGGCAACAAGACACCCTTCAGTGTAAAAGAGGAAGGAAGCACTGATGGTTACAGTTTTCTCTTCAGGCTTTCACACAGGATACCTGTAATGCAACAGCTCATGACTAAGCTCTCTGGGAAACTAAATAAAACTGAAACAGCACTTTCAACACATTCTCTGATTCCTGATGGATTGTTTAGTTATCTTAATGTTCTTCCCCTGACTGCCTTTGAAGATGTACCTTCTCCCCAGTTACCCTGCCAGATTTCTCTCAACTTGATATACGTGCACTGATATCTGTCTCCCAAGTGCAGTCTGTCCTGCGAGCATGAGGAGAAGAGTGTCAAGGAGCTCAACTTGTCTCCATTGCTGCCTTCTTCAACTCCCACCACTTCTAATCTTGAACACAAGGAATGAAGCCTCGGGGGGGGGGGGATCTACCTTTGATAGATGAAAACTTTTCCTGGCGCTGTCATCTCATCCCTTTGCATTCATGCTCTGTTACTCCCATTTTTTAATGTCTCATAACGATGCATGGCATAAGCACTTCTTTGACACAGCCTTTTAAAATCCTCATGAAACACCACATTACTTTTTTAATTTGATGTATTTTCTGTTGAAACAGGATACTGGTGCAGAACATAATGCATGGACAGATCACTTAAAACTGTAAACCGAAGGGAAGAGAAAGTCCGGTTCAATTGATGGGAGGAGGGGAGCGCTGTCAAAAATCTTTTGTGCAATTAGTGACTGGGATTTTTATTTTTAGTTATATAGAACACGCATGCTCAAATTGACAGCTAACCTTTGCCACATTTTGCGCCAAACAACTTTAAACAAGACTAAGAGTCTACAGCCAAGCTGGCAGTTCTGTGAGGCTGTACTTAAGTACAGCTGTGCTTTGAGCAAAATGCTACCGTCATCATGCTGACAACGACAACGCTCACACGCTGATGTTTAGCAGGTATAATGTTTACCATGTTCACCATTTTAGTTTAACATGTTAGTATGCAAACATTTGCTAATGAGCACAAGTGGATCGAACTGGACCAAGTGGTGGATGTCAGTGTTTTTCACTTTTAAATTTCAAGCACAGTAGGCAGCTGTTTCCAGCAACAACAACAAAACATCTGATAAACCCACTGCAAACTACCTGCCCAACAGTGAGGCCAAGAACACAAAGTGGTGCGGTCTACCTCTCTTACAGTCCAATGCATTTATTATGACTAGTTTTTTGTATTTTTTGTCTTCCCATTTGTCCTCCATTTACCAGTAAATATTGTGCAGTCTCTTGATCCAAACTGCAGCATGCCTGCACACTGCTGCTACTCACTCTGAATCTGAATCCTGCATATGATTGATGATGCATTTAAAGGAAGGGGAGTTTATGTGTTTGGTGCATCGCACCCATATATGGTTATCACAGACCAAAGAAGATCATACAGACGTCAGTGATATAATGTGAGAAAGAACAACTCTATTGGGCCCTGGCCCTTGCATATATCTTATAAACTTGAGACAGAGAGGATAAGAGTGCTGACGGCGTCAATATCCTCAATAAACACAAGACTTTGACCGCTTAGTACTTGGCTTGCAGCAACACAGTTTCTTCACTCCACTCCAGAGTCTGTATGATAGACTGTGTGCAGTCACAAGTGAGAACACATTCGGGTGTGACAGACATCTGCTTGTGAAAAGCCATGGCATTGGAATCAACCATTTCACCTGAACATTGCAGCCTCCCATCTCTCCAGTGCAGGTACAGACATGGTGAAGAAGCCTAGAAATATCAAAGTGCGAGGAAGAGGAGCTCCAAAGACTGGTATCTTCCACAGATGGCCTATGTGAGGAGCAGGCTGCGCATACGGAGGATAATAATGGACAAAAAAAAACTCAATGGACTGGTCATAGAGAGGTTTTTGACACCTGTCAGGAACTTGGGAGGATACTTACAACACTTGGTGAACATATTTGCCTCGACAGACTTCATGTTAGCAAATGGGAAGAAAGAGGTGGGAGCCACAATTCGCTGTTTCTTGTTTTTCATTATTGTAACATTAAAAAAAAGCTTCAAAATGTAATTTCAGGTACCTTATTAATAAGTGTGCAGTTTTTGTAGCTAAACTATATAATAATTTTGTTGAAAATGTTTATTTAATTCCTGGCTATTGTCAAATACAATACAATACAATACAATATGTACCCATTAATACTTGTGTTTAAAAACAAAAGGAATTTAATGTAATATTGTGCACTGCAAAAAACAAAACAAGTTTGTTTTTTTAAAGGCTTTTAGGAAATTCTTATTTTGCAGACTCTGAAAAGTTACTGAAAAGTAGAGGAGGTGTCGATGATGCAGGGTGTGTTGCAAGGGTCCATATTCTGTAAAAGCAAAACAACCATTATCAGTGTCGGCTTAGTAAAAGGCTCTTGAAGACGCAACCAAGTCATGCCTCAGACATAAGCAAGGGTGCCTGAGTGACGTATGTTGTAAACGGTTTGCACACTAAGTATCATAACTCATGGCTGGACTTTGGTCTGCATTCTGTAACACTAATCACACTAAACAACTGGATGCATCAACTCTTATGTATTCCTCTTTCATCTTCTTTTAGGTATTCTGTTCATCATCTGACAGGAAGCAGTCAGCAAGACATCAACACTTCATAGACTTAACTGTTACTGTCTGTCATTAATACTGCCAGTGTGACTGTTGGTCATACCACATCAATGTAAATGTAATGTAAAGCCTTACATTTATAACATGAAGTGGACTATTTAAGGCTTTGTAAATATGTAGAATAGTATTTGCTATATTTAAATAAATGAATGAGTGTGATTATTAATGTGATATTTTTCATTGACATTCATTCATGATGATAACAGCATTAAAAGCACAAGGACCAAACACAGAGTACGTTTTTGATTGCTTAAACATTAAATTAGTGGATTGACATTTTGGGAAATACGCCTAAAGAGTTAGATGAGAAGATGGACACCACTTGTCATGTCTGAACGTATGTGTGGCGCTGGAGCCAGGAGGCAGTTAGCCTAGCTTAAAGTAGCATAAAATTATTATTATGTGAGTGATTTTTAGGGTTTGAGTCCACTAACTGTGTCCCATGCTTTTTCTGTATAAGGCAACAGGATAACTCTTCTAAAGAGGTCATCATCGATCATTGTATACCATAGTTGTCACCAGCCATTTTTCTTCAACTATGCAAAGGCTTTTGTGAGACTCCCTTTCTGACCGCAGAATATCAGCCTGCAATCCAAACAGAGACCAAACACTGTAATGCTCACACCGGCTGTGCCCTCACAATAAATCACGCTTCTTCACTCCCGAGTTGACCACAAGCTGACTGCAACTTGAGCGCTTGACCGGTCCAAGTGTGCAAAATTAGAAAGTAGCATATTTCCTGCTAAGTAGACAGGTTAGTCCACCTGCTGACCATGTGTGGGGCCACAAGGGCTCATCATGGAGTTTCTACTTTAGTGGGGGGCTAATGATGTGGTGTGAGACCCTAATGCTGACTTCTCCGAGCTTACAATACAAATAGAGAGAGCTATGAAATCCAGTGCTGAAGCCTTTTGTATCCCATTAGCCAGCAGGGAGACATCTCAATGCAAAAACAGCTTCACCGCTAACATTAATCGCTGCACCAGACATGCTGTGGTTTCCCCACTCAGGTAACGACTGCTATTATATTTAATGTGGAGGTTTTTAATGAGGCGCCTTCAAAAAGAGTTCTGACAGCTCAAAGAACTGCATGGAGTGCTGTGGCAATGGCTGTTCTGGAACATATTGTAAGACCGCAAAATCAAAAGTGTTTCTTCTTAATACAATACATACTGTATACCACAACCACCCTGCTGATGATTCTGCATGGTTCTCCCTCAGTGGTACTTACAACCTCGAACTGCTTGATTGGAAAGGTAATGGGATCATTCTGTAGAGTAGGTGCACCTCAATGAATGTGTTGATTTGATACAGAAGATAAGCGCACTACAAAGATCCTGTTTGGTCCCTGTTGAGCTGGTGAAAGAAAACCCGCAAGCAAAGCAGCTGTGCAGAAAATGTCATTCTGATTTAGTGGTTACATGCCTCCTTAGAAGCTGGATATCAGCATTTCTCTCCATGTAAAATATACTCAAGCAATGTAGGCAATCTGATGACTAATTTTAGACTAATTTGTGTGGTATATGAGCTAAACAGACAGAAGTAGCCAGATAAGAAAACTAATTGACCAGTGAATTACCAATTCAAATAGCTACAGTGTAATACTTTCTGTAGGAACTTTTTAATGTTTTTAAAGCTGCAAGAGGCAATATTTTCATATGAATAATGGAACAAATGACTATGTGTAATGTGAAAGGTGTTGCTCGTAGGGAAGGGCACACAGAGAATTATCACCTGGCTCTGAAGTTACCCTGAGCTCTACAGAGCATTTGAGCATATTTCAGCTCATTGGGCCTCATGCAAGGAAACACTTGTAGAAACAGATTAGTTCTTAAGTGGCTTGTACGAGTGATTTAGGAGAACTTGCCACATTTACCAATTTTCTCGTACTTTGAATTTTCGCTTATTTACGAGTGGTCCAGACCTGTCGTAGGAGTCATTTGCTTAATCTGCTGTTATCCCAACACGTTTTTCACTAATGGATTATGTTTTTCATTACATTTTCAGTAATTTTTGTTTGAAAATCCTATATAAATTACACTTCATAATTATGTTGACATTATCCTGTTTGACTCTGCAATTCAGAGCGGTTAGCGCTCTTGCCTCCCAATAAGGAGATCGTGGGTTCGAATCCCGGACCGGACCACGATCTCTCTGGGTGGAGTCTGCATGTCCTCCCCGTGTTACCGTGGGTTTTCTCTGGGTTCTCCGGCTTCCTCCCACCGTCCAAAGACATGCATGTTTAGGTCAATTGGTAACTCTAATATTGCCCCTAGTGGATGAATGTGAGAGTGAATGGTTGTCTGTCTATGTGTCAGCCCTGCGACGAGTTGGCCACTGTCCAGGGTGTACCCCGCCTGAGGCCCGAAGCCACTGGGATAGGCTCCAGTCACCCGCGACCCCCAACGGGAACAAGCGGTAGAAAATGACTGACTGACTCTGCAATTCAAATTATATACAATATATTATATAATATAATACAAAATGTATTCATATAGCCTAATGATATCATCATTCATTTAAATTGGCTATTGCAGCTGTAGTATAACACTAACAGTGTTGTGAATGAACGCGCTCATGTTTTTGGTGAACGGTGAACTGAACGTATCTGTTGGGAACTAATGAACGACGCTCACACACTGTTTTATGGCACTCGGCATACCGCTATTTAGGGTGACAGAATCTGATAGGTCACCGATATTTGATTCTGAAGTATCTGACCAGTCTTGAATGATAATTATCAGAAATCCTTCAAGGGTGAGACCACGAGCCAACAGTAGCAAAGTTCCTGCACCCAAGTAGAAAGAGAGTATCTTTAGACAGCGAGCTGATATATTGGCAGAGACAGATGAATGGTTGTTGTCGCGGTTTAGATTGCCACGGGCTGTGCTTCTACAAATGTATAACTTGTTAGAGCCCTGCAGACACACACAGATCCAACCCTATCCTCTTAATTCCACTGCTGACGCTGTCAGATGACAGACTTTGTTTTGGTCCAGCAGCATCAAGCTGCTGGATGACTGGCAGTTGTTGGACTGAGAAAAACCTACTGGATGTGTGCCCTCTGAAAGACACGTGAAAGCACAATAAGAAGAGTCTCAGGATGGACTGGCTGACCCTTTGGGCCATACAGTATACACCAGTGTCGTGTAGTAGCAGTGTTACTAGTTTAACTACATTTCTCAGTAGCGTGGTGACAGTGTCGCTGTTTTTTTTAAACATATAGCATTTCAGTAGCTTAGCTCTTTTATTGATCAAGTAGTGCGCATCAAGTAGTAGCATCCACACAAACTACCATTACATCTCCCCAAGCATTTCGACTAAACTTCGACTATTTCTGAAGCACAAGCGCAGCAGAGCCTTCTGCCTGGGTCTGAAATAAAACTAAGGATCAGTAAGTGACGCCATCGTCATACATGGACGTGCACGCATAGCCGACAGAAGCACCTCCGTATAATAGTGACATCACGTACCAGTCCTTGGGCTGATGCCTACCATGTCTCGACTGCAGCAGAATGCAGACACGCTAGAGTTTACACATTGACGGAGCAGCGGAGGGAAGACCAGATCTGGACACATCACATTTCCTGAAACATGCCAGTTATTCCTGCAGCAAGTTTCTGTACCATGCACAGAAGGAAGATCATTGCAGGACTTAAATGTTAAACTAAAAGCTGTTTAGTGAAGGGCATTGGCTGAGAACATGCACGCTAGACCGTAGAAAGCCAAAAACATATTCAGTAAACACATTGGTGTAGATGAAGAACAGACAGTAGCCCTTCGTGATTACATAAAAGAACTGGAAAGCAATGTAGATTTGGGTCTTGAATCATCAAATGCTTTTTGTTATTCCCCTGTGGTCCAGCATCATTGGGCCAAGCTCGCTGTCTAATGAGTGAAAGAAAAAGGAGCAGCTGAGAGGCCTCAGCTGGACTCTGCATTGACATAATAGCTCTACTTTAAGGCAGCCACTCATTTTGCATCTTCCATTACACCCACTTAAAGACAAAAAAAGCCACTTGTTTCTACTGCCTCTGCGCATGATGGATGGCTTTGGCCTTTTGTTATAGCTGATTCCAGCATGACGGGAAGGTTATATAAGAGTGTGAAACTTAAGCAAGCGAGGGTGGACAATCATGACCAGAACACGTTTTCACAGGGTGAGACAGTTCGCTTCCTGAAATCATCCATCATCTCCTCCTCCTCTGTCTTACTGACCTTAGGCTCAAAGGCAAGATTGACCAAATCCATCATTTAGTCTCCCGCCAAGAAGAGGTTCCAAATGTTATCAATTACAATGCGGGGGCAAGAAACCATCTCGGCTGATTTCTAAAGATGAAGAGAAATGCAGAAACCTAATCTGTGGAAATGTGAGCAAAATAAATAAACAAACAAACAGGATCATATTAAATACAGGTTTTCTTGTGGCCAATTCACCAAGTTAAAATTACGCACACATTTAATATTACATCTTGTGTGATAAATGCAACTGATATAAGGAGCTTTTGGTTCTCATCCGTTTATTCAGGGAAAGCCTTACCTGTCAAAGCTATTGTGCACATGGCATTAAACCAGGGAGAGGAGAGAAGAGTTGAATTGCTCCTTTAAAAGCCCCTTTGAGTAATATTTCAGCTATGCTAGTGGTGGCTCTAGGGACGCCAATGTCAGACTGTCGGTTGGTCAGTCCATTACTTTGGTCCTGAGTGAAATTTCTCAACAACAAATCAGATGGATTGACATATTTTAAAGTCCCCAGATGATGAATCCCAATGATTTAGGTAATAACATTACCTTTCATCTAGGCCTACCATTAACTCAAAATGTTCACTTATCCAGTGAAACTTCTCGACATGTACTAGATGGATCTGTTGTACGACATTCATAGTTCCCAAACAATGAGTCCTGCGGACTTTGGAAATCCATTGACTTGTCCTCTAGTGCCACACTGACATTGAATTGTAATGACTTTGGTGATCCACTGATTTCATCTAGCACCATCATCAGGTGGACATTTTTATATTGTCCAATACATTGGTTTTGCAGGTACAAACCAATGAATTTTTTCATTAGCTTGTGTTTAATGGTAATGGAAAATATTAGCATGCTAACACAATAAAGATGGTGATGGTGGTAATTATATTCTTAGCATCAACATGTTACCATTAGCTGCGTCCAAAAATCACTCCCTGGTAAGTGTAGTACACTTAGCCCTTTTTATGTGGGAGAAATTTACTATATAGCGCCTTCAAACATTACCACAATGGAACGAAAATAGTATTGTCCATGGCATGTATCCTTCTCCCTGCTAACAATCCCACAATGGAGTGTGCTGCATTTTATAAATGTGAAAATAACAACTGTGTGGCACTTCACCGGTCAGTGAGAGTGTTTGTTATATAGGGCACAGGGAGTGAGTGAACAAGGGAGTGTATAACCAAGTGTGAAACACCTGTATTCAGTCCAATATCCAGCCCATAAATACACACTGTATCTAACTCTGAAAGTATCACTGAGAAATGCCCTTGCTGCGTAGTGAGAGAGTGAACGCTGCATACTATCACATTAACACAAGACTGGCAACAGTCCAAGCATCAGACATGGACAGAGTGGAGTCTGCAGCAGCTGTGTGACAGCTCTCTCTCACAGCTTTTCATTTGTCTGATCGATTGATTGGCCCATCTGCAGGCTCTCCCCAGTGGTGTTAAGTAACCGTGACCGCTGGCTTCTATCAGTAATTAAGCTGTGTGTGATGGTGAGTGTGTGAACACAAGACCGCCCGCCCTGACATAAGCAGCAACAAAGATGGATACTGTAGTGGTGTGTTCGAGAGAGCCATATCTAAGCATTGGATTTCAGTTCAGAGTTTCAGCCATAACCATACTGCACACACAGATACAAACATCTGTCCTCCTTCATCATATCAATTCGGAGAAGGATTAAAATTGACAGCTGGGTGGCACAATTACAACACAATGTTCCGCACGTTGCGGGCCAGCGAGTTCACTGTTCAGTACATGTGTGCTGCTGCGCGACTGATTCAAAACACCAGGGTAATTTCACACATAGAGGCGACTGTCACTGGATGATTGATGACAACAGTTTATATGGGGCTCTTTAACTTTTCATTCAGGTTTTAGTCATTTCACTTAGAATATTTTCTATTAAATTAAAGACCGATTTTGATATGGCACAATTTACTAATTATATTACATTCAATATGATAACTCTAGGTAATAAAAGATCTGTATAACTTTTGTGAACCAAACAGCACTTTTAGTCTAAGAACAAGCATCTCTCTGAGCAGAAGTACAAGTTTGAGATCACTCGACCGTATGAAGTTCATACTGACCTGGGAGTTCAAACTTACTATTTTACTGTATCAGTTAAACAGAAATATTTTTATTTGAGATAACATTTCTAAAGTGCGCCATTCTTGCTCCTGTATCTTTTTAAGACTGCTGAAACCACATTTGGAAAATTCGACAATTTGTATATTTCTGGTGTCTAAAATATCAAAAGTTTGGATTCCATTGCCAATATGTGAGAAATATGCATCTGTTCAACAATATTTCTTTTGAATATTGACCTGTGTTGCTGCACGTGAGTCTGGCTGTTTTTGGTCTATTTTTGGCAGCCAAAAATCAAGTAGCACTCCCAAATCTGGTAATTTCTCCAATTTCATCCATTTATTCAATATAACATCCCATTGTAAGCCTCTGCAGAATTGACAGTGGCAAAGTCCCAAACATGGATCCCTCCATGAAATGCATGCAAAGAGACTGGACCATGCCAGACCTCCCAGAAGACCAATCCAGTAATTGCTCTTTTCTTTCTACTAGACAAAGAACAAAACTGGCAAGCTGTCAGTGAGGGCCAAACAGATTCATCCTTGCTGGTGTTCAGCAAGGAAAGAACTCTTTAACTAGTACATGAGATGGAGAAAAAAAGTGCAATCTGTGAAGACCCCATCCTCACACCACAGCGAGGGCCAACAAATTTGTTCCGCCGAGTTTCCTAAACAGTTTTCGCCGACATGCGCCATGAAAGCCCAGGTCCTCTTATGAGCGCTGTCTGCGGTTACCGCCGAATTGCTGTTGCATTCCTGCCTCCAAATTAAGCCCCTCATTTGCAGAGTTGCCTGGCCATCGAACAATCTTAATTTCCATATTCTGTGGCATTCTCCAGCCCTGATCTCATCTGGCTGGCAGCGAGGCAAATAATGAAACGCTGCCCTGCCATGCTGCCTGTAGCGTGGCATCTTTAACTATACAGGCCTGACGCTCCATAGTCCACACTCCATTCTTCAATTGTGTTTTGCATTACTAGAAGCCAGCTGCACAGTAGGCACAAAGTGGAAAGAATTGTGGATGTTTACCAGTAAGCTAAGTTTTCTGCCTGTTACTTAGACCTAAACTTATTTTTAATTGCTTTCTCTTTACAGAGTGTGCATGATAGTGGTCACATCCTAAAACACTCAGGAGCTGTAGCCATATGTATGTCCTATTAACTGATTAAAATTAATGTTGCAGATTTAGCTCTGAAGCATGTTTATAAATTATAGAACCCAAATCATCCAATTAGGGCCCAGATGGATTTTCTTTGAGTATTTTTTTTGATAAATTCAGTACAGTACACATAAACTGCTATTTATTAAAACACAGTATCACCACTGATGCTGGTTTACAGGTACATGTGACGTATTAACGGTGATGTGTGTAAGGGTCGCACATAATGACACTTGCTCTGGCATTGTTGGAGAACCTCGCTGATGTAACAGTCAGTGAAATTTCTTTTCGGTGACCAGTCTGCGAGTCTGAAATGTGGTGGAGCAAGCAAAAAGTATTGATGTGCAAAAGGACAATTAAGGGCATGCCTACATCTATTTATGATTCACTTTTGGGAGTGGAAATCTGGCTTGTGCACGTGTGGCCACTTCCATAGTGACTAAGATTCATGACAACCTCTGCTGAAAAGAATCTATGCATACAGTATTTCTGCTTTGTATACAGCGTTTTAGTCCTGAACTTCACAGTGACATAGTTTTATGCATCTGATCTCAAGTGAAAAGAAATGTCTGGAGAGATAAATGCAAATCTACATAATCCTATTCATAGTTTTTGACAGATGCCTGTGTGCATCTGGCAGAAGCTTAGAGCAGGACTTATTCTTTGCTTTAACTAAATAGAAGGAATTTTAAACCTTTTGGAGTATATCATATTCTCTGACATAGTGCATTTCTATTCTGACATTTCTTAAAGTTTGCAGCCAGTTTAAGTTTGTCTCCGAGATAACACCTATGTTGACAACTAAAGAGAAAAGGACAACAAAAAGAACACAAAAACTGAAATTTCCACTTGGTAAAATTGATTTTAAATCTGCTTTAATCTTCACTGGCAAAAGGCGCCATTTTACGTTTTGCGTGTAATTTGTAAACGAGTCTTGGATATCCATCACAAAGCTATTTCACTAACATCAATCTTGAATGTTATCTGTATTTAGAGAGGCATGTGGGGCACATTCTTTTCATGTACAGCCAACTTTGGCCAGGACAGTGCAATGTTTTTGTGAACTGTCAGGTTCAGTTTGTCCAACAGTACCAGAAGAAATGCACACAATAACACAATTCACTTTTAAAAAGAGCCCAAGTCGCCATCTGGCAGACGCTCCCAGACATCCCCACTTGACTCGACATTCTCCTGCAGCCAAACAAACCACAACATCATCGTCGCTCTGACAGACGAGCTGGGGAAACCCAGCGATTTGTCTAGGGTCCTCTAAATATGACAATCACCCCAGGGAACTATATCTGAGACACAGACGAATGATCAGAGGTAGCGATGTATTCCCCACCAATCTGTGATGACAGAGTCAAAATAAAGTGACAGCTTAATGTTGTCCATCCACTGTCTTGTCAATATGCAGAGATTCCAGAGGGTGCAATTATCCCAGAATACTGACAGACAACAACTCTGAAAGATGCGATACATACTAAAAGGAGCAGAAATAGATCTCTCAGTAAAGGTGAATATGCTATCAAGAATACCTTAATTACATAACCCTGAAAAAAATGCATTTCAACATGATAGACACGCAGAAAACGTGCCTCGGTAGTTGACGCCAATAATAGCAGATGATTGCCAAGAGCTGCGACAACGATAGCACATCAAGAACAATGGTTCAAACATACCTGTCATACTTCTGTAATTGTAATTGAGAGGGAGCGGTTTGACGAATGATGTCCCTGACACATCTGGGACACAGCCAAAGTGGCGTTTGGGGGGGACGGGGGTTTGCTGGGTGGGTGAGGGGGTGAGTTGGAATATCATTTTGTCATCCACATTGCCTTTGTGTTAAAGAGAAAATTTGGAGGGGTCATTTGAACTCTTAAACATGCCATGGGCGATTTATCTGAAAGCATGTGTGAGTCCATTACAGGACAGGGTTAGTGTCCTGTATGTGTTAGACTGTCAGTGTAAATTATGTAGTGTTTACGCGCTGTATCTATAGTAATATTCTATAGGGATTTACAGGTTTACTGTGATGTTTGTGTTGCATTCTTCTGATGTTGTTACTTTTTCTGCTCGCATCTACACATACGTGCAAATTCCATGAGCTTCAGTTTGTTATTTGTATTCGAAGCATGGCAGGTCGTTCCCATATAAGCCCAGCGACAGTGAGAGACAGCATATCATTGTTTGTTTTTGCATTAGGGCTCCCTGCGGGCCCAGCCAATAAGCCCTCTGTTATCTCAGGAAAATCATTTAGCTCCAAAGCAACAGCAGAGCCAAAAGTAGCTTCTCCTGCTGTCTACCACGGTCAGTTTGAATATATTGTGAGGTCATGGCGGTTCATCGGAAATGGAAAGATTCAGTTGTCAGGGTGTTGCTGTACTGATCTCACCCAAAACTATTTAAGAAATTCTTTCCCAAACAAACCATTGTCAGTTGAGAGAACACTTAACTTGTTCCAACAGTGGTGCAGTTAGAGTGACAGTTGCCAAATATGTGGAGAGAATTACCCAGCATTCTTGAATTAAGGGTTGTTCCTTTGT
Source organism: Coreoperca whiteheadi (assembly GCA_011952105.1). Classification (NCBI taxonomy): domain Eukaryota; kingdom Metazoa; phylum Chordata; class Actinopteri; order Centrarchiformes; family Sinipercidae; genus Coreoperca; species Coreoperca whiteheadi. The sequence goes on along the minus strand of CM022475.1, from coordinate 7,678,813 downwards.
GTACTCAACTTGGTCTGTGTGTTTGACTAATTGTAAGTGTTTGGCCTTAGATGTAGATTCACTGAAATAATTTATTTGTTCGGGACAATTAATGTTAATGAACATACATGAAACATCCCGGATTATAGCCTCAGTTTAGTTTCCATCCATGTGTTGCCTTCTAGCACAGGACACATGGAGGACACTGACTATTATGACTGACTGTTATAATGAAAGTAGGCGTTTTTGACACTGAGTTGGAATGAGAATCAAGGTTGCAGCCATTAAAATAGTCGTGTGTCCATCTAATTGTCAAGTGAATTTGGAAAAATGGAGAGAGGTCTTCGGGAATTTCTTTCAATTGGGCAAGTTGTAATTATTCTTTCATGTCAGCTAGTATTGGTCATGTTTTAGAGATGTCCAGATCCAGTCAAGTGATCGGAAATCGGGCCCGATCACGTGGTTTCAGACTCGATCGGAATCGGACGTTACCTCCCGATCAGGACTCTGATATATATATGTATGTATATGTTCATTATTTTTTAAACACATCTATAGTTATGCGCTGCCACAGAGTTAGACCCTTTTGACTCCGCACAGAAACACCAACGCAGAGATGCTATTGGTTAAATGCTGGCAAAGTAGAACACAGAAGCAGCTCGAAGCGGAAAGCGCGAGTATGTCAGCGGTCAAGGACGTATATATTATTTTTTATTTGTTTACATGTCTGCTGGGTATTCTAAGTTGAGGTGCTATTTGTTTTTATATTAGACTTTTTTTATATTTACTGTTGCACTAAAGTCCAAAAGTGAAGAATTGATGTTATTTATTACTTGATTGTTCAAGCTACCTCAGAGAAGTGCTCTGTTTGTTAACAGAGTTGTTGAATGTTAAAATATCATCCCCGATCTGTTTATTTCCCTCTTCTTTATTTATTTTTTTATGTATTATAGAAGTATCGGATCAAGACTCCGTATCGGTAGATACTCAAAATCAAATGACTCGGACTCGAGGGCAAAAAAACCTGATCGGGACATCCCAATCATGTTTCATGCTGTCCGGAGACGAAGACAAAGAAACAGCTGTTCAGTCACGTGACTTAAATGTTTGCTACATCAGAATTTATTTGGAAAGCTGTTTCCATTTCCCATTAAGTGCATGAACTCTTTTTCAAAAAAGGCAAAAACCAAATCAAGCAAAGCATAAAAACGTACTGCATTTGCAAAATTGAGTAAGGTTTTTAAAATGTTGCTGTTTCCAATCAGCCTTTTCTAATGAGATATTTCAAAATGGGCATAAAAATATGTTGATGCAAACACGGCTTGTAGAAGTTAACAAGAACTTGGCACGGGAACTTTGCCTTCCTAATTTTCAGCCGTTTCTGAGCTTTTTTTGGCCAGGGTGGAGGTCAGGTCCTCTGTGATGCTCATTCCCAGGAACCTAAAACTGTTCCCCTGCTCCACCTCAGCTCCACTGATGTAGACAGGGGTGTGTGTCTTTGCCTCCTTTTTCCTAAAAAGCAACGATCAGCTCCTTTGGTTTTGCTGACGTTGAGCAGTAGGTTGTTCTCTGTTCCCCATTCTGCAAGATTGTTAATTTCCTCCCGATATGAAATCTCATCGTTGTTTGTAATACGGCCAATGGTGGTGGTGTCGTTCACAAATTTCACTACAGTCGTCTTCATGTCGGGGGTTGCACTTATGGGTGAACATATTTTTGATCGCCTGCGACATATCTTTGGTGTTGTTGGTGATGAGGTCTCTCTCCAGTCTCTTCTGATGTTTATGTTGTGTTTATAGCTTGTTATAGCCCCAAGTGGCCATACATTAGTTAATGTAGGTTTTAAACACTTTATTTGGAGATAAAATCAAACGTGAGTGCACCCTTAATGTCGGTAATACTCCCTCATTGCAGAGGAAAATAGTGTGCGTTCTACTTCTCTGCTACATTTTCTCTTCTAAATAAGTTTGACTAACCTCCATGTTTGTCGTCTGATTGTCTGACCTCTCGTGTTTCCTCCCGTTTGACTTCCCAGTGTTCCCTGATCTGAGCAATTAACTTGTTGTGTACAATGTAAGGGACAGAAATGATCCACAAAAATAAAATATTTTAAGGATAAGTAGAATTATCCTTTAAGGAGTAAGATGACCTGAATCACCACAGGTCATCGGACGTAAAATAACTGGCTGGGTGCTTATGTTCATATGGGCTGGACTAACACGTTTTTTTGCCCGCTGTCTGTGTCGACTGGCCGACAATCGAGTGGCTCTCATCCCCTCAGTGTTGACTTTGGTGGGTCTACTTCAAACAAAACGGATACCTACTGTCACGTCAGAATTTTGGAAAGAAAAATGAGCAAAAGGCAGAGAAATTAAGCTGACAAGCGGCGTAATGTTCACACGAGAGAAATACAGAAGAGAGAGAAGCCACAGTGGCTCGTTTGTCAGCCTTGTTCAGACTGGCAGCGCAGCTCATGTGTACTGAGGAAGGTGGCTGAATATGCGCTACTGAAATGAAACAAAACTCAAGGCAAGGCAAATAATTGGATTTGGCTCAGCCTGAACGTGAGTGTGTGCTCAGCAATGCGGCCATGTTTGCACAGCTGGAGCGTGTGCCCAGGGTCATCTCAGCAGGGAGCAGGGTTTGGCACTGCCGGGCACAGCTACAGAACAAGCCTGCTGAAGAATCACTGGAAGCCTCCCACTCCCTGTCCTTCTCTTTTCAGAAACAAGCGAGTCAAAAAGGCACATGGCTCACGAAAGAGTCTACCGACAAAACACCATTCCACCTTTGGGAAGACATTCTCATTTTTTCCCATCCCAACTCCAGAGCAGACTGAACTGGCTCTTGTGTTTTTCTGGTATCATAATGATACATAAAAAGACAATTTTTAAACTATCATACAGTGTTACTAGGCTGTGTAAGCCTCAGCCATTGAGCACCAATTAATCATGTTTGATGGCAGACAGTATGAAGCTGACTGAAATGAAGAGTGGATATCATTGATTCTTCCCATATAATCACCACACACATTAAAAAAACATTACCAATGCCTCTCTTTTGTGCAGACAGAAACTGGTGGTATTACAGTATTGATGCTTTCTCCAAAGAGCAACTATAGATCTACTCTCAGTAGGACAAACTTGACAGGCTAGCTGGCCACGGCTGGTACCTTTCACCCTATGAGATGAGGGATCTGTCTCTTAAAACATGCCGGCTGTGGCTTCAGTTTGTATAAGAAATGTAATTCTTTCAGAGTGAAGAGCAAACCCCTGGTGGCATGAAACCTAAGAGCATCCAAGTGGTTGGAAGCTGTCTCCCGGCAGGAGTTGCAGTGCATCTGCACACTCGTGTCTCCATCCTGCAGGAATATAGAGTTTTGGAGATATATATCATGGTCAACTTACAGTGCTAACAAAGAAAGATGGGAGGATATCACATAAATCATTTAGTTTAGCCTATGTTACTTACACACAGTCAGAAGTCAACAACCTCAAAGTAATATAGTAGAGTATGAATGTGCATCAGGGAGATGTAGCTACCAGACCCTAAAAACTGAAAATCAGAGGGTCCATTGAGTTTTGGACTGTACACAATGACAGATAACAGTAGCTCTAAAATGAATGGACTAGTATTACACCCTAACATAACAACTCATCTACTTATGGAAATATGACACCATGCTTCTTATCAAAGACATTCAGGCCACCTAAATACCTGAAAAGCTTTGCTACAGACAACCTCAGAATTAAAGACATTGTACTTACGATGAGACATTTACTGGAGACATTTGAGATCCTAAAACCTAATGGTGGCATCCTCAACTCCATTGTGATAGAGATTCTCTGGCCATGAAAGGTTCTTTTTTTTTTTTTTACATTAAGAAAGTGGCTTTCAAAAGGTGCACACCCCTCTTAAAAATTCCTGACAGAATTGACTTGCTCTGGCATCTTGTGTTTCAATCTGATAGCTCCAAAATTGCTTCTGCAACCAAAACCTTCAATATGTGGTCCAAGCAGCCTTTCCATTGTTGTTGGCGTGTGTAACAGAGATGGCTTCACATTCTGCGGGTTTCGCATTGGCTACAGATATCCAGGTAACACAGAGATCCTGAGGGCATATCTCAACTCAGGTGACACCAATGAAAGCTTCAAGTACAGCTTTATAGCAATCTGGTGCCGCACCAAACACCCCTGTGTGCTTTGGAACAAGGCCACGACCTCTACAAAAACCTTCATTGCCACAAATCAGTACACAAGCCAGCCTTGTTGGGTTTCTTTATCTTGATTTTACCTTGATTATGGTTTGGACTTTTTTCCCCAAGTGAAAAGACAATTAAACATCTCAGTAATGCCAAGAAATCACGATATCCAAATAAGTTGCATTTGGCACAGTAAATTCTGATATTGATACAGGTGGCCTCCCAAGCTGAACAATGGCAGTTCCAATAACAGATCCCCTTGGAAACTGAACAGCCTGCCCTTGGCCGGGCTCTCTATTTCTGTTTCCAAGGATTAGAAAACCAACTGGACCCATGAGATTACCCTGGTGCCCGTAAATGTGATGCCTCTAGCAGGTGGACAGGTAGTGAGCACTCTGTTAATCTTTAAGAGTTAGATGGATAGGAAGAAGGGAATTATGGGTCACAGAAAGGACAGAGAAGTGAAGACGTGCTGGGCCAGTGAGATGCCGGAGTGGTGGCAGAGTTACCAGCTATAATGATGATGGAGGGGGAATGTGTTCATTGCCTTTCCAAATTTGGCTTTTTTGCTTTATTCATTTCTGGGACTATTGCAGATCACAATTGCCACTAGAACTACATACTGTGTAAAACAGATCTACCATCAGTGTGAATTTCATCAATGAAATTATGACAAAAAATATTTGTTGATGACCTTTTTTAATGATGACAAGACTAACACTAAACACTAAAGTAACCTTGGAAAATAAGAACTATAATAAAATCTATTACAATTTTGGTGACAGAAAAAAAACCCAAAATGAACAAAACAGCTGGGACAAACCACTAAAACATGCAAGCCAGCATGCCAACATTTATGAAGAAGTTAGATAAAATTAACGTAACATTATCAAGAGCTGTGGATACAATGCTAACGTTACTTTCAGTTGGCTGTCTTTCATGTTAATAGGCTGTCAGTAGAATTACCTATCACTTAGATTGTTGAAGCCTCAGATTATCCTTAACTTTCCCTGGACTAAAGTAGACAGAAGCTAGACTAAAATGTCCTCAGGTTATAATGACTAAAACTAGTTTAAAACTAACAATTAAATGACTTAATTGTGACTAAAACTATACATTTTTGTCAATAGACTAAGACTAAATCAATATCATGTGCCAAAATGTCATCTAGCTAACTTTTGTTATGTTCTCTATCAAATAGCCTAATTATTGCTATCTCAAATGTATGTTATGATGTATGGCAGAGGTCATACAACACAAAAGCCTTCTTTAGCATCTGTGCTTGGTTATAACTGGACTCATCTTATGCCTCTCAGGAACACAACCACAACGTTCAAATTTTCCAAAGCTTGACTTGAGCTTTATTTACATTTAAAAAACTACTTTGCAGGTATTTGGCTTTCAAACTCTCTCCACTCTTGTCCATTTCTATCAACAACAGTGATGTTAATAGACCATTTATGGCGTGAAAACTCATTTAAAACTCATATTCAGTGGTCACATTCTCTTGGATCAAGAGCTCAATAAATGTAAGAGTAATGAAATGTTTTCCATCTGATGAAAAAAAAGACATTAATAAACTGTGGAGTGAGTTTGGCTCCACAAGCTGTGATATTTTGTGGTACTGGTTTCAGAATTTTTTAAACTATTATTGCTCTGGGAAATCTGTTATTATTTGAGGACTGTACTATACCATGTGTGCTGCTATATATGGTTGGTACACAGCCACAATACTGAATTCAGTTTTAACACTGTTTAACATTGTGTGTATGTTTTTTTTATTCAATTCAGTTGTTTTTATTGCATTTATGTTTCCTGAACCTTGGTACCAGAGTAAATGTTACTTTGAGAGGGACAGAAAGATAATTACTGAGCAGCTGACCAAGTGTTACTGATGAAGTAAGAGAGGATGGAAGCACAAAGGGCTGTGCACACAGCAGCATTATGACAACAGCTGGGTGTGCCTGATATTAATGAGACACAAGTGGTAGATCTGCCCTGATTCACTTGCGTCATCCGGATAACTGGGGCATGCAAGTTCAGTGAGGGTCCAGGAACCAAGCTGGCTTCTTATGTACAGTAAAAGTCCTTGACTTGCACAGCTGGATCCAACTGTTTGACCGATATAACCTTTGACATGTCAGACACTGATTGGCAGTCATAAAGTCCTACCTACATGGGAGTTCTGCTGTCCTGCGCATGTGTGTATGTGATTAGTGGGTTCACTTGCACTGTTAAATCTGGGAACTAACTGGCCAAGCCTCTGCAACAACCTGGATTAGTACAGCGGAAAGAAAATCAATCCATCCCTTACCCTGGATCATCACATAAACGCAGGGAAATGTCCTTCCAAATTTATCTCAACAGTTGGAAACTTTGTCAATAACAAGCTCAATGCACGGCTCAGGGGAACGGCTCCAATCAGATACCATTGTAAAATTGGGTTGTAAAGTTTGTTGAAGTGCGCAAAAAACTATTGCACAAACACACACTTGAAAGATTGAAGGCCAGGTGTAAAATAAGTATGAATGCTTCTCACCCTCTTTGGAATAAAAAACAAAGTTGACATGTGCTTATGTCACAATGTGCTTATCTCAGGGAAAACTACTACCATATTTTTATTGCTCGGTCTTTCGTTCTCACTCTGGTGGAGGAAATCATCTTGTCCTCAGTGGCCCTGATCCGCACCTTCACTCTGCACCACACTGCAGAGGGCAACAGGCAACCTAGAGGGTGGGGTACCTGCAGGGCAGGCACTCACAGCGATGGCCTATGCATTGGTCATCTGTCTCCCTCTTTCTTGCTTACTCTATGCGCGAGTTTGACCTGCGAGGAGCAGGAAGCCTGGGAGCTGAAGTAGGTTACAGCCAGGAAAAGGGAGAGGCTGTGGATGAACCGGGCGGGAGCAGGGCTCAGCAGGAGCTAAGTGAGTCAGCCAGTGGGCATGCAAGGCCACACTGTGGAGCTAAGCCTAAACTGCTATGAGTGTGCAAAGACTAAAAGGAGGAAATTAAACAGGGATTTATTTGTTACACTGCTTGCTGTGCTCTCTTAATAAGCACAAACAAAGGGAGACATAAATCATATATGTCGAATAGATTAAAAGATAGACAGTAAAAAGAAAAGATTGACATCTAAGATCACACTTGCATATTTGCTTTCAGAGCGAACCAAACGATAGTGGCATGTTGGAGCAAGAATTACCTAAGGTTGCATAACAGACACACATGGATGCACAGATAAAAGTTGTTTTTTATTTAAGTTGGAGATGAGTGACAGTTTTGGCACACTGTTGATTTCATTGTTGAACATGAACCTACATCCTGCTCCTCTAGGCAACATGTCTGCCTGACACACCTGCACACAGCAGCAGATCCAGTTACTTAACAGCTGGTGCTACATTTACCTCTGCTATACATGCATTGATTCATTTACTATTTAAGTCTCTAAAATACTATAAAGAATAGCTCCACCCTGCTATGTTGCAACATTTGGGTAGCTGTCTTTCAGTATCATAGTGGTCTGTAAACCTAAATGTTTTGTTAGCATTACCCGATTCCACATCTGTTGTATAAATTAGCGGTCTGCAAGCTCAGTCTGGTTTTAAGGAAAATATTCCCCTGCAAAAATATTTGTTGTCAGCATAGATTAAGCCACTGCAATTACAACCACATATTGTAATATTAACACTGGGTGAGTGAGCATCATTCAAAATGAGGTGAGAGACTGGCATTTTGTTAGCTTTGGGCAAACGCAATAAATTCCAAACCTGTTATGCAAAAAGGCTCATTGCCAGTTACATTTAGGTGGAACTATAATGTGCTCAGACAAAACGTTGCACTGATTGATCGACCAACTGTCGTGAATTTGGCTTCTGATTAACATGTTATGCCGAATGGGAAAATTAAATAGCCAATATTTTTTTACAGATTTATTCCAGTTACATTATCCAGTTTGTATAATGATGGTTTAATGTCACCTCTTCTGGACACATATGCCTATTTGTCTTCTCTTTGCAGTCTGCAGAGCCTTTGTGGCAGTTCTACTAAAACACTAAGGGACTCAATTATGAAGTAATCTAGTTTCAATGAAACAGATGTCTAAGTAGACTGAACAGTCATGGGAGAGAAATACGCAGTAAATACAGCGCAAAAATGACTTCCGTTTGACCATTATCAAGGTTAATGGATATGCAAGGATGTAGATCAATGGGCCATAAGTTCACCAGAGTATGACTTTATTTCCATTTCCTTTAACAAAGTGTATGTGAAGATTGCAGATCAGATAAGATCAGGACATTAGTAATTACATTCTGTGGGTAAATGTTTAATCACTGGGTAAAGATGTGTACTAAACATTTCTTTTTCTCTTACATCTCATTTGTTGTGCAATTTTGCTGTAATACATTTTATTTAAGACTGCATCTTCGACAATGGTGGTATCTGTAAGGATGACAATATTTCTTTAAGACAAGTGACATTCCTCCACAGTGCAAATCTAACATATATTGACTTTTTTTTCTCTTTTCCTTTGATAATCCATTGACAGAATTCAATGTCTGATACTGTAAAGGTGACGATGAACTCTCGGTAATCTGATATCTGTAATCTGCCTTTAACTATTGATAAAAGGTGTAGACATCGTGTTTCTTTATCAAAAATGATTTCCCATCTAAAAAGTACCTACTTAATCTTTTCTTCTCATTATCAGGATTTTTCTGTCATTGTATAGCAGAAGCATTACTTCTTGTTTGAGTGATTGTTTTATTTTCATGTTGCAAGAGCAGTTTTAGTTTTAACTCATTAAAAAGTAATTTCATTACTTTAGCAATTAGTTACAAAACTGGTTACATTACTTTTGTTACTCGGGCCAGTTCCATCAAAGCTACCTTGAAACAAACAAGACATTGTGGATTAACAAGCCGCTACACTTTGTTTTGGTGGTATTTACAGACTATCTACAGCTATCTTAACATTAGCCCTGGTGATTGCACATAGATTTCCAGAACTCCAAACAAATGTAGGCTTACCTGTGGCAAGCCAGCTATGAACATGTAAATTAGACAACTTTGAGGCACATATTAGCAGGTAAGTAATTCCAGAGTTTGGGGCCCGAACTGCAAAACCCTGACAGCCCTTAGTCACCAGTCAGGCTCTGGGAATGACCAGAAAGCCACTATCAGTCGATGTATAGGGCGCCCAGGCACATAAAGGGTTAGTAGATCTTTCATATAATTAGGGGTCTGGTCATGTAAAGCCTTGAAGGTCAACAATAACATTTTCAAATGAACAGAAAGCCAATGCAGAGAGGCCAGAATTTGATTTATTTGATCTTGTTTTCTTGAGCTGGTGATAAATCTAGCAGCAGCATTTTGAACTAATTGAACACAATAGAGTGAAGCCTGTGTAGAGGGTATTACAGAAATCTATATGGGAAAAGCATGGACAACCCTGTGTAAGTCCTCAAAGGATAAGACGGATGTAATTTTTGAAATGAACTTAAGTTGAAAGAAACATGACTGAACAACCTTCTTTACTTGGCCATCAAAACAAATCAGAAAGCTATGATTATTAGATTGTTAGACGGGACATAACTGGGTGTCGTCAGCATAACAATGGTACTGTACATTATGTTTATTAATGACCTGACCGAAGGGTAGCATATAAATGGAGAATGGTAGCAGACCCAAGAGGGACTGTTGAGGGATGCCATAAGTGAAATGGAAACATGAGATGGGGAATTTACAACAACAAAGTAGAGGCTAACCACTTCCCCACAACTCCAGTTCCTGTGCTAAGCTAGCACGCACGGTACCAGTCTGTCCGCTGAACGCAGAGACTAAACTGAGCTATCACACCACCGAAAAGACTGCAAACCCCCTAAAATGTCCAACTTACTGAGCATTACTGGCCTGGGTGGTAATGCAATTACTAAAATCAAAATTTTAATCCCTAACTCTACTCATCATTGAAAAGTAATCACATTACTGTAACACTTACTGAGTGTGTCACCAAAAATCTAAGTTAGGGTAACTTAGCTTTAACTTAGCCACCTCCTGTCAATCCTGCCTTAAAATCTTCATGCATTCTTTCTCCCCATCATTCCCTTACTGTTGTTGACCTGCGCCCCCCAAAAAAAATCTCCAGGGCTGTGCATATTTGGCACAGCCTTGGTTCCCTCTGATCATGTAATGATTTGTCCGTAACGATTACTCTCTCATGCGATGATAGAGGAGTTTGTACCTGTCCCGCAGAGAGATTCAGCCAGGCGCATTCCTTCTGCTCCCTCCTGCCAATCAACGTCAGCTAACGCACTTGTCTCACAAAGACACACGCATCTTTCACGAACATACTCTGGTGCTGATGCACTAAGAAGAAGCACACAAATGGCTTTTGCTCACTCTTTGTACTAATATACACACACACACACACACACACACACGCAGCCAGCCATTGTTTGTCAGTGATAACATCCCTGTTTTCGCTCTGTTAGTCAAAATTCAGCGAGCCTCTCCCTTATTCCATCCTCCTCCTCGATTAACAAAACGAGTCAACATTTAACTTAGTCTTTCATCAATGGTGCAATTCACCGCAGGGTATTTTGTCACCTTGTTTTGCACTTTAATGACATGATTTCCTCATGTTTTATCAAAATCCATTTGGTAGTGTTAAAATGATGTAGCACCTGGAGGAAATATTGTATGAAATATTGAGTGTGGCAGATGTTTCCCTGCAGGAAGGTAAAATGTCAGCAGGTTTATCAAATGAGATGTGGTTATTTGTTGAAGTCAGGGTTAAGAATCCCCAGTTCCACTGAACTTCCACTCTGGCAAAATAATATAATCAAAGTTACAATCAATGGCACCTGGAATAGTCTTTACTTAGAAACCGCTTCAAGTTAGGATAGAGAAACTAAGAAGGAAAAATGAATTGACAAATTATGGCTAGCGTGAAAACACAAACACACAAATGAGATAATTCCTTAGCCTGAGGTTTGACTCAGGATCCCGGCTGAGTGGTGCTAAATACTGAAATTACTTGATAAATCATATTTGTGCTGAAACAATTAGCTAATTAATAGATGGTCGACAAACGGAAAATTAATCAACAACTTTTACAATTCATTTTTGAGTTAAAATGCCAGCCAATCACTGGTTTCACCTTCTCGAATGTGAGGTTTTCCTGCTTGTCTCAGTTTTAAAAGTGTAATATATACACATTTTGTGTTAGTTGAACACACAAGGTTGTTATGGACATTTTACAGATGAAATCAATAATCTACTAATCAACAGATGAATCCAGAACGTGAATGAGGTTCGGAGCCCATGCAAGTGATCACAAAATAAATCTGAGGGGTCGCAGGATGATTAATGGGCCATGAAAAAAGAAAAATAATGTTCTGCTACTCATATTAAGCCTTTATTTCTGACATTTGTACTTTTTTCTTGTGAAATACTGGATAGTTTTACGTCTGCAGGCCTCTAACAGTTATTGAGACGGAACCATCGAAGAGGATTAAAGGTGAAAATCCTTTGAAAAATCATATTCAGTCCAGTGCCAAGGGATGGCAAGCAGACACTACTTTAAATATATATATATATATATATATATACATATACATATACATACACACACACGTTTGTTTATTTCTCTGTTCATTTGAACAAGCCCTTAAATGTATCATATTTTGACAGATGTCATTCATCAGGCTACTCCCAGATTTAGATGCAGTGTGTTGAGAGGCATCCTCAATAATTTTAACAGTCACCATGGAGCAAGACATATACGCTAGTTGGTTTTACCTGCCATGCACCTTACTCTCAGCTAGTTCACATTCTGTCTGCCAGCCCATCTGTCTCTCAGCATCGAGCTTAAATGATCTGAAACACACAGTTTAGGATCTTTCATACTGAGCCGAGTATCCAGTATCTGTCGTATCATCTAGGTGGCTTCACAGGCCACCTGGTCACCACAATCCGAACTATTCCAGCTATGAAGTAAATCATGCTGAGATGAGAGAAGAAACTGTACTGATAACACACAAGGCCTTATTTATAAAGAGCATTATGTCCCCGCGGATGTGAAGGAGGAGTGGGGAAAATGAAGGGTGACTGACATGCTCAATGTCAAACGTGCTCTTTTGGTTGCCAAATACTTTTCAACCTGCATACCTATCATCAGGGAGACAGGAGGAGAGGAGGGGAGGGGAGTGCTGAGAGGATTCAGACTGCACAGATTCACAACAGATTCAAGCAAGCTGGGCGCATTTGCGACTGCATTTTTGCGTGTGGTGCACGTCCCCAGGGTGAGATCAGAGCAAGAGACAGCAGTCAGGATGATGTCACCGCACAGAGGTATGCTGAGACAGAATTCCACAGTGGCACTTCAAATGCAACGCCATTGCGAGACAGAGGCCATCAGCGAGCTGATGACAAAAAACAACAGTGACCCACGGGTGTGTTTTTCTCATAGGGGTAATTATTTTCAGAGGTCAAACATCAATCATTGCAGAGTATACAAATAACAAGAATGTACAGGCTTTTTGAGAACGTCAACATTTAAATAAAGGTCATTTCACGGTTAAGTTCACTCTTAGTTCAGACCTGCCTCTAGAGTCAAGATACTACCTCTTAAACCCGGAATGTCATCTTCTTGGTTAAAAAAGCTTTAAGCAAAAAGCCAAAAATACAATGTACAACTTAAACCCAACAATGCTGCCTGTACTATTACAGATCTCCTGAGATCACTGTATATTTTCAAGCAATATAAAGCTGCCTTTATTTCCTGTGACCTCCCACCTGCCAGCTCTTACAAATAACAGATAAACACACTTTATACTATACACACACATACTCCAAGAACACACAGAGTTTCCAGGCAGGGGCTTCCTCAAAGAGGAGCCCAAGGCCCCTTCAAAGGACCAGTGAGTCTGTGCTGCGGGCACGACATCCGCACTGTATCACTGCTAACCCCAGTGTGTGTGTGTGTGTGTGTGTGTGTGTGTGTGTGTGTGTAAGTGCTTGTCAGAGGGGACCGTGACCAAGGTAATCCCTGTGCGCAGCCTGGGAATGGTCCCATGGTCATACCACATACACAGCAGTCACAAGACGCACACACCTTTGGTGGAAAGTAACGAAAGTACACTGTACTACAGTGCAATTTGGAAATACTTTTACTTGAGCATTTCCATTTTATGCTACTTGAGATTTCTACTACTACTCCATTACATTTCACATAAAAATATTGGAAATTGCGTTTAAAATATGAAGCATTGTTACAGATTAAATTAAGGGTTTAAAATTGGCTGCACATTGACAGACTCCCACAAAGACTGAATGCAGCAAGCATTGAAGAGTGCATTCAAGTCCTCAGGATGGGGAAATGGTCCAAAGTGAACGTCCATCTGCTTACAAGTTAAATTATGTATCACCATCATCAGTAATAATAATCCAGTGCTATATTAACTATAATAATATAATGCTAAGAAAGGGGCCATTCTGCATAATGAGTACTTTTCCTTTGGATACTTCAAGTTTTGATTCTTTAAAGGAATAGTTCAACATTTCTTCTCACTTTTTTGCTCTCACCTTGGCCAGGAAATAGTTCTGCACATAACCCCCCCATAAAACCACAACTTGACATTCTTTGAAGACTTAGCGTGTTAATTTGTCAGCCTCAGAGGGGAGCTGGAAGGAAGGCCTTTTTTTTTTCTTTTTTCTTTTTTTTACCTTTGGACGGAACCAGGCTAGCTGTATCCCCGTTTCTAGTCTTTATACAAAGCTAAGCGCCTGCTGGCAGTAGCTGTATATTTAACGGACAGATATGAGAGTGTTCGTGATCATTTAATCTATATTTCCTAAAATGTTGAACTACTTGCTTTAAGCTTTCAGTCCTGGCTGAGCTTGAGGATACCGGTCACCAACAATGTCGACACAGTAATACTGAGCTCATAATCAAATGTTAAAATAACATGCATGCACTGGCTTTTATCTTCCACATGCACAGCTTCTGAGAATCCCTTGTGCATACAGTATTTACACTATTTGAACTTCATCTGGATAAGGCGTACTCCACACGCAACAATAGAAACTACTATATAGAGAGGCGAATATAGAATGTGAACACATCAAATGACTAATACGTGTTAGATATAAATAGTGTAAAAAATGCAAGACTTTTACCAGAGTGGTATACTTTTACTCAAGTAAAGGATCTGAATACTTCTTCCACCAACTCAACTCAACTTCAGTTTATTTAAAATGCACGTCACCCAGAGAGTCTCTGTACACTTTACAAGTCACTACAACAGCAAATAACAACAGAAGAGAAAACACACATACAGGCACTCACACACCGTTAATACTGTTTATATGACAACAAGGTTTAGGTTAGTCATTTTAAAAACAATGATCATATAATCATAACCGGATTGGGGCAGCTCTTTGTCAGGAGGAACACTGCTCCTTTGTTAGATTGTGATTGGTGGATAGGGGGAAGGTCTCCATGGACAATGAAGTGCGCACATTTACACCAAGATCCAGACATACACCTACTTTTGCAAGCATGCATGATTACAAGCTCATCAATCTGTTTCTGTGGGCGTATGCATAGTAGTCCTAATAGCACATCATTTGTAACGGGGTCTCCGGTGTTTAGTCGTGGCAGCCCAGCGTTTACTCAAAGCACATGTGGCAACGGGGGGAAGCAGATGTGAGAACACTAGAAAGCATCATTAGCCTCGCAAACATTCACCGCAGCCAGCTGTGGAGACCCCGTCAGACACCAGCCCTGCAGACCCTCAGTCAATCATGTTTCCACTGGATTTAGCTGTCCATCCATACACATAACCTTTCTCACACTCGTATGCAACCACCTTTTTCCCCCTTTTGCAAAGGAGTGAGGTCAGAAGGAGAAATAACTGGTCTTGAAAATTTGTTTTTCATGCCTGTCAACCAGTCAGCGGATCTGGAATTACTGCAACTCCATTTTCTCCAGGAAGCTACAGTTGAGTATTTATGTTTTACTTTCCAACTTTATGCTGGTGGCTTTGTTCTACATTACTCCTGCTTGGCCTTTTGCTCTCCATGCATGCTTCATGCAACTCTTCCGCTCTCACTCCATCAATATAGCTTTTTCCATTTCTACAGACATCCTTGTGTCTGTGTGTGTGTGTGTCCCCTGTTTTGTTCGCTCCCATATCAATACCACTCCATTAATACGCCACTCTTTCTTTGTATCCTCTCACGTGATGCTCACCTTCCATCCAGTTTTGTTATGTTTTACTGCATTTTATTTAACCCTGGTCACTGACAAAAGATGTTATTCAATTTTATTCTTTTTCACCTGCAACATCAGGTGAAGGTCTTGGCTTTGACTTGTATGTCCCATTATTATTCGTATTAACACATCACCTCCTTGAATACTTATTATCCAATTTTACCCCAAAAAGCAAAATTTTTTCCCCTTTAGTCCTGTAGCTTGACTCCATTACTAAAGGCTAATGAAGCAGCTACTAAAGCAGAATTATTGTCTTGCACATTTCTCAGATGCTTTCCTTTGTCCTGTTCCTCTTTACCATTCTTGACCTTTTGCCTCTGTTATCCTCCCCTCTTCCTTGTTTCTTTCCCCCTTCCTTCCCTGTGTACTGTCCAATCTGGCTTCTTTCTCTCTTGACAATCCCCCCCAGTACTGTTTTTTCACACACACACACACACACTACCTGCCCTCCCCTCTAATTAGGGCCCGAGTGCTCCTTCTCCCCTCTCGTTAGCACCACTCCCCGGCACTCCCGCTGCAGTCCCACCCTGGGATGGCTCTGAGGTCAAGGCCGGGGCAGAACAGAACAGACCGAACTAGACGCATGTGCTCAAGCCAAAGGCAGAGCAGCTTGACTACAAGATTCTGGGGCTTTTGAGATTGGCTGTGTGTGAAAAATGTGCAGGCCAGATGATGCATGGAGGGCCCAGGCTGCCGCAAATGAAGTTTGAGCTGGCGTCCAGGAACACACAACAGGATAAAACAACAACGCTCAATAACGCTGATGGAGGGGACGTGGTCTCGCTACATATGGAGCCCAAGATGTTTCATCAGAGGAACAGGATGCCAGAGGCTTGGCTTTCAAGCTCGGCAATGACAAATAAACCTCACGAAGAAGGAACAAATACATTCACAAGGGGCTCCAGAGGAAACAGAGAGGGGACGGAGGTCAGCCACCTGCAAAATCACAATAAAGCTGACTGTCTGTGGTGGGCGTGGGAGCTACAGAGGGGCAGCACTGCTGAACTAGACACAAAAAGGCCTTCTGCTGTAATGTTGCCATCTGCTGGCAGATCTTTATCAATGCGTGACAGCAGCCTGATATAAAATCTGAGTGTTTCGCAGTGTGTGTGGCACAATAAGACATATACCATTTCCTGAGAGAAATATGAAACCACAAAAACTCATTATGCTTTTTGATATTGTAGTCTGAACAATATTTTCTTGCATAGACTCTGGCATAACACTGCAACATGACTCCAGCGATTTATGCCATTTACTGGCACAGGCCACTTTGGGCAGGCAGTCACAGCATGTTATTAGAACTTGACATCAACTGACTGTAAGGCAAACAACACTATCAAGTTCCACAAGATTTTGAAGGGGAAACGGCAAAAGCCATATTCTCCTAACACATCTTTTCAATTTTCACATGGCCTGGGTTTTTTTAAACCAGCTCCTGATGTTAAAGAAACGGTTTTGGGAAATACCCTATTTCACTTTCTTGCCGAGAATTTGAGAAGAAGATCGATACCGCTCTCGTTTCTGTACGCTAAATATGAAGATCTAGCCAGGGATTGTCAGCCTACCTGCACCTCTAAAGCTCACTAATGTTATGTCTCGTTTGTTTAATCCATACAAAAAAAACAGTTTTTAACTGTAAAAACTAGCTCTTTCCCGCTGATTCTAATGCTAAGCTAAGCTAACCATTCCCTACTCCGAGCTTCATATTTAGCATGCAGACATGAGGGTGGTATCAATCTTCTCATCTAACTCTTCGCCAGAAGACAAATAAACCCAAGATGTCAAACTATTCATTTCTATTAAAATGAAGTCCCAGAGGTAAAGACAAGTCAGGTTTCGATTATCTGCTGCTTCAGAGCAAGTGTCTGTCATCCCTGGGATTGTCAGTCTATTTTATGAAATACAATTCCAGGGACAATCTCATCCTAGCCAGGTCTAATTTTATATTGTCTTCTCAGGCCATGCCGCATTATTTAAATCTCTGATTGGGTATTTTGTATTTCTACAATGGCTTCTTTGAAGGATTTTCAGGATATTCAATAAAGTAAAAAAAAAATACAAATTGGAGATGAGTGCTAGACCTAAGCCTAGTTATCGGTTTATTGCAAATACTGTTGAAACT
Organism: Coreoperca whiteheadi; assembly: GCA_011952105.1. Classification (NCBI taxonomy): domain Eukaryota; kingdom Metazoa; phylum Chordata; class Actinopteri; order Centrarchiformes; family Sinipercidae; genus Coreoperca; species Coreoperca whiteheadi. Next base: position 7,661,232 of record CM022475.1, on the reverse strand, counting down.
TTCTTTGGGACTCAACATCCAATAGAAGCTGCCATGTCTTTTTCTGTTCTGCAGGACTTCTCCTTCATTGGCCCACTGAGAATGGCGTGAAGCTACTTCCTTTTGGCCCGGCTCTATAGGGATGAATGCCCGCTCCTCTTGATTTCCAGTATTGGAAGAGCAGCATCCCAGTACACCTGAGTGGGACACACAGGAAATGCCGCTACTGTGCCAGGAACACTCAGAGCACTGCAGGAAAAGTGAAACATTTTGCGTACATTGCCTAACCCTTGGCAATGTATGCAAACATGGGTACCAGTGACTTTTGGCCTTGGATTGAGTGTAACATTGCACACGTACACTTCAGCACTTCCACACTAAGAAACCCTCAGTCTCACGCCACAGATTAAGCCCAGATGGGAACAATGAGATGAGTATGAAGGCTTTTGCAGCGTAACTGAAAACACGGTTTTGTTAATGCACTCCAAAAACTAGCTCCATCCATCCATCACTGGCCAGATGTTCTCTGAAGCTTTTTGCTTTTACTACTCAAGTGGGACCAATCCCTCTCAAAATTAATTCACTTCCCATTCCGCTTGTGTCCACAACAAAGGCACTCATGAAAGCTAATTGGATAGTTTCTGGTCTTTATGACAAAGCAATCAAGCTGAGGAGCGTGTTTCGGAGAACAAGAGATGTTGTTGTTGACAGACAATCACTTGGGACCATTTGCACGCCGTGACCCCACTTAATACTGCCATTAGCCCCCAAAGCTTACCCATCCTGAGGACTTCAATACACTCTCCTCGCTGCATTAAGACTGAGAGGGGCCATTTCCTTGAATAAACATCAAAATCTGTTGCTTTTGTGGATGATTTCCTTTTGAATTCCAGCTGAGTAATTAGAAGAAAGGCATGTAGTGAAGTGAGTGTGGCAGCCATACACTGCGCGGAAGTCTGGCAGTGGACTTAAATCCATCACGTCAAAAACCATAAGCCGCGTCATTTACCAATAACTCCCAAAAGGAGAGTAATTTCATCCACTTCAATAGAGAAAGCATTGTCATAGTCTGCTTATTTGCAGCAGTGATATTAAGAGCCTTAACCTAATACAGTATATTCACCTGCATGTGTTTTCTGGAGCACATACATAGTTTGTATTTACTTAAGTTTCATCGCTGTTTTTCCATGTCCCCCTAAGTAGATACTGACCTTATTAAATGGACTGGCCAAACATTACTAATCTACATTAAATACAGTTTTCTATTCCTATGGTAAGCTAAAGTGTGTAAAGCTACCTCTTACATTGATCTACCTCCCGCTTGTGCTTCTCAACAAATGCATTTGAATGTGACACAGTGGTAGGAGTTTACTGTGAAACTTTTTTTATGTTAGCTAAATCTCTACATTAGCTAAAATGTAGACATTTTCCGCACTTTTTGTCGGGAGATCGTTTTGAAAGTGTACATAGACAGAATAAGCTTTATTACGTATTTAACAAAGGTTGATAGAAGAGAATGGCCTAGGACACAAAGACTTATGTACATGTTATTAACAGCAAACTTTTAACAACAGGAATTTAAAAAAAAATAAAAATTCTACAGGCGAGCAACATTGTTCACGTTAGCTTACACATATCTTGATCAGATTTTACACTTTGGAAAAAGACATTATCGTAATTATTGGCTGATACCATAAGTTTGGGTATTGGAATCTGTGCTAGGGGATAAAAGGGTGGATCGGATTCCTGCCTGTAAGACTAAATTTGACAAACGTTGCAGTGAAACTTAAAGAAATATTCAACTTTTACAAAAGAAAAAACAAAGCACAAAAGGCAAAAAACAAAGAGAGGTACAGATGGGCAAGTTCCGAGAAGAAGAAAAATTAGGGTAAAGCCTACAAAAAGGATTTGCTTTGCTCTGTCGCCCAGGCAGGTGCCAAATTGTTATTTACGGGCACTAACCTTGGTGCTCAGCGAGCTGCTCGGAGTGTCTTTTAAGGGCACAGCCTCCTGCGCACACAACCACCTTCAAATCCCCATCCAGTAAAAAGGGGGAAAAAATGTTTCTGGAAGGTTCCACTTTGCTGCACAAATCAAGGGAATGGAGTGAGAGCAACAAGACCCTCCAAGAATCACTCGAGGTATGTCATTATGTCACCCACAAAGGAAGGTCTATTCCATTTAGGGTTGGAGCCACAGGCCACTTGGCCCACACACACAAATCACACAACTTCCAACAGCCATACACACAAATATAGTCTCATTCTTTAGATAAATAAAAATGCAGAGACTCTGACCTAAGAGCGAGGATGAAAAGAAAAGGCCACTGCATAGCAGGGACCCTGGGAGGTAGCACTTGTTGATCCCTTGTCTCTGAAGCAAAGCAATGGGTCACTCTGGTGTGTGTGAACAGATAAATGCCCAGTGCTGACTCATGCTGCACAGCCACTCCTTGCACAGATGGGAAAGCTTGTCATGACCACTTGAGAAAAAAACCGACGGAGTTGTTATTCAGTCTCGCTGTGTGACAGAGACACAACACAATCAAACCACCGCCACTTGTTGTAACATAGAAGTCAACGTCAGGGCGTATCACTTCAACCATTCTAGACACGGAGTACAATTATTTATAATGCACTTCCGTCACAGACAAATTTCTGTTCATGTGGGAGAATTAAAACGCACACCCTTCTGGAGAACCAATAACATGTCCCAAACATCTTAGACACACAGTTTTGTCCAAATTTTAAGGACTAGGCTACGTTTCAGTCATGTATACTCTACAGACAATCCTAAAAACGTAATCAAAAGTTCTTCTGTAAGCAGCTTCACACTGATGCGGAGTCCATTAATGTGCCATTTCATGATTTTCTTCCCAATATTTAAACTGTAACATAATCAGGCCAGCACTGGACAGTGGCCTGGAAAGAGCTGCAAAGCCTTGAGCGCTTCTCTGTCACAGGCATTCACTGATTAAAGCGTGGACGTGCTCAGCTGGGCTACATGGCAGCCACTAAAGCCCAAATCACCTTGAAGTGCTATTAGCACCTGTCGCGGTCATTTACACGTGCGGACAGTGGCATCCCGCCCCTCTGTTTGAGATCTAAAATCTGTCTGCAGGCCAAACAACTGCTTTGTGTTCCACTTAAAACTCCTGCTCAGCTCTTGCTGTGCTGTTGTGTAGCCCGTGTCAGCTTTCACACACACTCGGCCTGCGTGAACGGGGCAGGTGCATGACAGGCCTTTAGGAGATAACATGTAAAAGTGTAAAAGTATTCCAGTAGATTAGTGTGAGCTGAGTGTACTGATTTTTGAAGTTTGTTCAATGCAGGAAAGATAAGGTCCGACCTTTCAGAGGATGACCCATGCTCTCTCCATTACATTTCAGGTCTGACATTGTAAGGTGAAAGGAAGGTGTGACTCAACATTAGAAGGTTGTCGTATATTAATTACATATAACACACTTTAAATGCACAGGAAAGTAACCCACATTCGATCACATGTTGTCAGAGTATTTGAGTACATTCAAACGGTCTCTCATTTTCTCAGTTTCCTACTTTATCATTTCAGACCTGCAGACAATACCACACTATTCCTCATCTCATCCACTGTGCAGCAGCCTTGGACCTGCTACTTCATCAATAGAGATAGAGGAGGACCACTTCGTCACATCCCAAAATTTGAAATAAAAAAAAAGAATATATATATATATATATATATATATATCTCAAAATCATCTAATATCTTAAATGTATATTTTAGTGAGTTTCCTAGTAAGACAGGCAATTCAGGTGCCATGTTTATGTGCATAAATCATTGCTAATAATGGGTCCTGTATGAATCTGTAGGATTAGAGAATTCCTGGAATAAAGTATGAATATAATAAAAAAGTCACATATAAAGCCTACCCAAGCACCTGGGTCCAATGGTGATTTTTGCTTTAGAAACAGATGAGAGGTCAAATTTAAAGCAGTAGACGTCTCGTTTCTTTTGCAATACACTCAGTAAAAGTAAATAAATTAACAGTCAGAGGTATTTCGGTCAAATAATAGCGGTTCCGTGGTGCGTCAACAGCTCAAACGCATCTGCCTCAAACCGAAGTGACGCGCCTTCTTCTCAAATGTTGACTGACTGGACCAGACGTTGTACCGATCTGCAGAACCCACTGCAGCTTACCTTCACACAGACAGCGAGAAGAACCAGTCCGGTCGCGCACGGGCAGCCCCCTGTCATCTCTGACGCGGAGCACTTCAACGTGATTTCAAACTGTGCAGAGACGACTGTGATTGCCCGCTCTCTGTCCGTCTGTCCCGCTCTGTCCCAGCCGCTGAGGGGGAGAGAGGTCTGCTCTCCGGCTCCACTTTACACGCAGAGAGAAACGGGTACGAGTCAGCCAAGAACTGCCGGAGACGACATGACACTTCGCGGTCCACTTCCAGATATTTTGTTCCCCCAGCAAACACGTTGCTGCTAAATTTATGTTTGCATACCAGCCGTGCGTCAGGAAAAGGGGGCTCACCCACCTTACATTCTTAAAGAAACACGCTCCCGGGCGGTGCGCGCCGAGAGGCTGCTCGGGGCACAGACATGCGGAGTTTAGGAGATGCGTGGTGGTTTTCTGTTTGTGTGTATGATGATGGAGGGCACACGTAAACAAGCCATGCACATAGAACTCAGTAGCCGAACTCATGTTTATGTTTATAAAGCCATTCTGCAAGGGCTTGCAACTACTTGTCAGTAGCGCATCGGCAAACAGGGAAATAAATACTAATTCAAGCCCACATACTGAAAAGTTGACTCTAAACTGCAGGTTCTTGGGAAATTTGGTCCCATTTTTATGCCCATCTGAGCTCAGGTGTAGGCTATGCATGGTAAAACATTGTCTTCTCAGGTCAGGGACAACTTTTTGAACCCATGGCGATCATTTTATTGTAACATGGCACAAAGAACTCAAGGAGCTCCATGAGCATCTCACATCTGGATGGACAATTGGACGTTTTTACATGCTTGGACCACAGCTTTCCCTCGGAGCAAAATATTTCTAGAAATCTCATTTGGTAATTCGGTCCTGACTTGTCAAAATCAACTATATGGCTCCTATTCCTGAATAACTGAAATGAAAATTGAAACTTGAAAGGAGTAGTTTTACATTTTACGAAATACACTTATTCACTTTCTTGGCGAGAGTGAGGTGAGAAGATTGATACCGCGCTCACTCTCATCTGTACTGTGAACATGTAGTTGGAGCCAGCGGCTGGTTAGCTTAGCTTAGCACAAAGATTGGAAACAGGGGGAAATGGCTCTGTCCAAAGGTAACAAAATTCACGCACCAGCATCTCTAAAACTAAAAATTACTTACACTTACACTTAAAGTTACTTTGTTACCTTCAGACAGAGCCAGGCCAGCTTCCAGTCTTTATGCTAAGCTAACTGCAGCTACATATTTATTATACAGATGTGAGAGTGGCAACAATCCTCTATAACCCCTTTGAAATATCCAATAATTTGCCAATGCCGATTTCATGCTTTCACATCAAGCTGGCTGTGGTTTATCTCTCACAAATGTAATCAACCAAAAGGATGAGCTAAACTTTGGACTCCAATGCTGCTTTGTTAAGTACTCACTGAATTATCCTGAAGGTAAAACAACACCAGAAAGGCCTAATTCTCTTCCTTATGCCCCAGTCGCTACATCATTTGGCCCACAGTGGGCTTCAGTTGGATCATGGACCATGTGTTGTCGGCTGTGCACCAGTTGAGGATTTCACTTCTTTTTCACAGCTTTAGATTTAGTCACAAGTATGAAATGCATTAGTCTTTGAAGTTAGGTGGCCAGCGCTGCCAACCATGTGCCATTTAAGGTCAAGAAGAGTTTTATCTGAATCAAGCCCTGACTGCTTATGAACTGAGATCAACTGCATGGAATGAAACGTTCATACTCTTGGCCTTTGCTGGCATATGATTGAAATATGCTGTTGTTTCTGATTTACCTTGATGACACCCATTTCACTCCTTCTCCGCTCCAATGAAAATAGCAGTTCCCTCTGTTTTTGTGAGAATCGTATTTTTCGTACAATTTAATGAAGGTCTGAATTCTGTCTTTGGACAGGAATAACAGGGATAACTCCCACACATCCTAAATGTGGCTCCAAAAAAATGCCGGCCTGATCTGATGTGTTTCCCTTTCGTAAGTCCAGTAAATGAACTGTACTAACAAACTATAACATAAAACCTACTTTGTGGTGATTCTATCATATTTAGAAATAAACTATAATAAAATTCTCATTGATTCAATAAGGACCACAACATTTTCCACTTCAGTGACAGAGGAATTTTGTATTACAGTATAATTTATGGCTGGGGTCGGCGATTTCTCTTCCTTTTGATCCCATACCTTCATTAAAGTAAGAGACATTTGGTTCTTTGAAGCTTAGCCCACAGTGGTAGGGCATTAGGACTCGCTTGTCGCTTTTGAAGCTGTCCAGGGCCACCATCATAACAATGTTCCTAGAAAATGTCAACTGTCCTCAGCCAAGCTCAAAGGGCTGAGGGAGATGCCTTTTGAGAGCCACACAATAGCACAGGTATGTATGGTATGAGCTACCTGAATTGCTCCCTGACACGCAGGCTTGAATCAGCTTAATCTCTATTAACACACTGAGCACAGGAATGTAAATGTTTATTTCCCCAGGAGAGAGAAAAAAATCTTTACCTGAAGACCGTGGTAGGGGTCAAAATCATTTCCTTTCCACCTCTGGGTTAAATTATCGTCCTTTATAGCTCCTTGAAATTCAAAGCCTACCTGCTCATGCCACTCATCATGATATGGCCAGTGTCTTTGAAAGAGCAAAGATTTCGGGAGCCTCTGAACTTTGACCACCCCTGGCACCCTAAGAGCACCGCAGACACCCCACAAAGCCGGAGCGAGCAGTAGATAATGCTTATAGACATGAATAGTTTACATTCACTGTGACTGGCGGTGCATAGCTAAGCCACGTCCTCATGTTACAAATGCTGTTGCTCTTATTGATGGAGAAGTTTACTGGGATCACTCACTCAAAGCTCCCATCAGCACAGTTGCAAAATCACTGCCCCGAGCACAAATGTATTTTTAGGGACTCCACAAGCTTAAATAGCATCTGTCAGTTGTTTTCTCAACAGAACTTACAGGGACATTTCTGTGTGGGAAGACAAATAAGGGGTTGAAGCACCAGCTAATAACAGTCTTTTAGCTAAGATCTTTTGTTTGAATGCAATGACGGGCTGGATGCTGGATGCTCAGTGACACTGTTTTACACTTCCAGGCCTTTTTAGAGGCAGCTACCGGCTTTTCACTCTGCAGTCTATACGCATGAACACACACGCACATAAGTATGTCTTTACAAGTGCAAAACAGGCCCGCAGTATGTACAGTACATGTGTTGGTTTTCCTAGCTAAACATACTTGGAGCAGGTCAGTGCCCCCATATGAGTAACCTAGTTGTCTCCCTTTGGCAGACACCAAACATAGCTGTTTGATCAGTGATATTTGGCCTGAGAGTCAAAGCGCTGCTTGTCACTTGTGTTCAAAGAGAGGGCAGGAATTTGCCAGATACCAGCGAGAGAAAATGCCCTTCGCAGGACACCAGCTTGCTTGTTTTTGCATTAAAGAGGCAGCTGACAGATTTTGAAATGCAGCTACTTTTTTTTTCTCCCAAACTGAAACTTCATTAATAAAGAAGTAGTTTTTGGGAAAAACACTTATTCGGTTTCTTGCCAGGAAGATAGACGAGAATATCGATACCGCTCCAATGTGTGTCCGTTTAATATGAAGCTACCACCAGGTGATGGTTAGCTTAACTTACCATAAAGACTGGAAAGGAGGAAACAAATGAAACAAAAACCACAACTTGCCATTAATACTCTTTGGTTGTCGTATGAATTTATCATACGGGCCAGAATGTGTTAATTATTGAGGTTTAGACATGCCAGTAGGTGGATTTTGTTACGTTTGGACAGAGCTATGCTAGCTGTTTCTCCCTGTATTCAGTCTTTATGCTAAGCTAAGCTAATTGGCAGCTGGCTGTGCGTACAGTGGTACAGTTATGAGAGTGGTATCGATCTTCTCATCTAACTCCCGGCAAGAAAATAAATAAGCATATTTCCCAAAATGTCAAACAGTTCTTTTAACATAAAGCACACAAACTCCTCGGAGTGTTGTTTTGGCACCTTCTTGTGGCTTCCAGTCCCCTGGTATGTAGTTTACCGCCACTTGGTTGCCTGTCTCATCTGTCCCTGATTGCCTTTACAGCTCTGTGGAATTTGGCACACTATCTGTATGGGTGTGTGTTTGTACGTGTGTCTGCTCATGCTTGAGACTCCAGAGGAAACGAAAGCTCTTGCCATTGCTGGGCCACAGTGTCCCGGGAATGCCAGGCTTGCTAAGGGTACAGTAACCTGTCTGTCCGTCAGCGCAAATCTGTTTCAGCTGCAGGCATCGCGTTCTGTCAGGCATGTCGTGTCCACTGCGTGCTGTCTGAGGGCATCATGCCACAAACCACCAGAAATGCAGACAGTGGGCACAACACTCTTCACACTGTTGCCAATGATCAGTCAGCTTGTCTGAAAACCCAAGGGTATAATTTTTTCTTTCTTTCTTTAGGGAAGTATCTAATTACATACAAATCCTAGCTTACGAATAAAACCAAAATATGCTGCTGGATGAATATTCATAAAGTTGCCATAACTATTTAGTGATGAATAACTGGCACTGAGTTCCACATAAGAAGATTAAGGCATCATGCTACACAAATCCAGGATTTCCTGTCATCTGATGACAAAGTTAACCTGAGATACAGTGTCTAATGTATCCTCATCAGATTTTCCATGGATATCACAACTCAGCAAAAATCTGAAGAAAATAATCAAGCAGCTAGCAAAAAAAGAGAGCAGCAGAAAAGGACACTGTTGTGTTGTAGATGAGGGTGTCTATTGTTTCAGTAAATCTGCTGCAGGCTAGGAGCTGGCTGAAAGGTTGAACAACATTATTTAGGGCAAAGAGGACTAAACATCCCCTGGGATTATTTTCATCGACGCGGATGGGCAAATAAGTGCCCAAGCACGTTTTTGACCCTCTTATTTTAAATCCCAGTTTTTATTCTGCCCTACAAAGGCAGAACAGCAATACAGAAGCAGTGACGTTAAGAGAATAGGCTTTAAAGCTTTCAGGCTGGCTGACAAACTGTGTAACATGTAGAAAGGTAGTAATGCTGTAATTGTATGCCGTTTAATTTTACCCTGAAATGTATTGTCATGGAACCTACATAACACCTGAATATTTTAAGATCCTGCACTCTGTCTTTGAATAATATTCACAGATTGCAAGGGGGGAAATGTGGTCTTTCAGCTCACTGGTCCATTTAACTAGTTTGTTTAAAGAAAATAAAATACGATTTTTCCTTTGGACTGTAAATAATCGTAATTTATTTTCTTCAAACAAACTAGTTAAATGGACCAGAGAGCTGAAAGACCACATTTCTCTGTTTTGCTAGGTGTCTGAATGTCTACTATTATTAATCAATGTAATATATTTAATCCAACGTAATACATTTAAATATGTTATTTAAAGGTAGCTGGACTACACCAGGGGTTCCACTAGAGTCAAAAGCTGAAATGGCAACTGCTGAGATCTGCTAAGCTAAAGTTGGTTACCTTTAGCTGGAGTTTAGCTGGGGGGGTGGCGGGGGGGGGGGGTCTCCATCATGGGCCATCCCTCCTGTTTAAAATAAACAAATCGCCTACTGCTTACCCTGTCTGTTTTATTTATTGCAGCGCTTGTGTGTTTTTCACGTGGCATCAGAAGACCATTTGCCTAATAAACCCCCAATTTGCAATCAGCTGAGGCCCCCTTCAAGTCTAGTAGTAGTCCTTTCATTTGGATAATATTATTTCAATTCTGTTTTGGTTACTTTTGGTTATTTTGTGTTAAGTTCATTGAATTTGTATCTTAAACACAAGATATTTTAATATTAGTAAAATGTGATTCTTAATTTTAAAGTTTTTACTGACTCAAAATAAATGGCCTTCTGACTTGTTAGTCAGCTTGTTAGTCACAACTCTGATCATGGACTTGGCTTGGCTCATGGACAACCCTCTTGTTTTGTCCCAAGGTGGCATAGTTGATCATTCGGCCTGTGACAAGAGCTCTCTTCCCGGCTCGATCACACTCTGTTATGTAGTTGCTGCAAATTTGAAAGGTTTTTACAGAATTTACGTTTCTCTGGAATAATATTTTTATATAGTAAAACAGATGTCAAAAAGTAAGGTTTGGGTCTTAACTCAATTTTGATTTACTGTATTTTGTCTTTGTAGTGCAGCATTGCTCCTTCATTCGATAATCCTTAACTTTTAATTTAGTCAGGTGTTCCGCTTTTGGGGGATGCTGATAAACATGTGTGCCTGATATTGTGTCACTACATCACAATTCATATGACTCATCTCCTTTATTTCCTGGAATATGAAAAAAATACGAATTGCCGGCTGGAGATGACGAACATTGAGGGTCATGTAACACTTACGCATCACAGGCCCTGAACTCACAGTGAATTCAGCTCCTGCCTGTGTGGTTGCTTCAAATTTCAGCATTTTGTACTGCGCTGCAGACCACTGGCTACCGATAGGGACCACCTGGGCAGAGGTCTGGTCGGGTGCATGTCTTCTGTTGGCAGCGCATGTGTGTGTGTTAAAGAGAGACAGAGAAGAAGAGGGAAATGACAGACAGCTTGGCCCGGTTGTCAGCTGCCACTCAGTTCCCATTTATGACTTCTCTCATGACCAAGCCCCGTTCCCTTGGTATCCCCAAACTCGTGCATGCCTCAGGTACTGTTTTGGAGGCCAGCTGAATGTCCATCTGACAGAGAGACTGCAAAGGAAAAGCCCGGAGAGAAAGCAGAAATGAAGCAAGGGCCCATTTCCCACGTTGTTCTTGGCTCCTTTCTGCCCCCAAAGACTTAAGCGAACACTTCCAAAACAAAGAGTTTGTCTGTGTAGGTGCCCAAATAGCCAACCCACGCATATATGCACACTTGCACACAGACAGAGACACACTCACGCTGGGACATAAAAAATGTTATTCTAATTCCTTCTAAGTGCCTATTTAAGCAGCTGTTTTCTGTAAACACCGGCTCGGACAGCAGAGCTCGGACATTTGGATTTAGATCATTCTCAATTATATCATAATTACTACGACTCGGTCTGGTTGTCAGCAACAGCACCCAGAAAATATAGCTGTGAATTGCTGCCCCTTTGCCAGCACAAACAGCCGGCCTGCTAATCCCAGCATGGCTCTGTGAAAACGAAACATGGTGGGGTCATGTGGGACGGTGTCCGACCCACAGGAGGGCTAGCCTTCTGTGGTCATTGTCTCACTTCCCATCTGACCCATTCAAAGTGTGCGCTCATTGACCGGCTTAGCAATTATCTCTTCCTGAGAAAATCCTCACTGAAAATCATCATCAAGGTGGAAGTGGTTGTGGTCCTGCAAACAAGACATGGACACATACTGACCTTTTCTCACACTTTTAACCTTGTATAGCCTAGTTGTTGACTCATTTTCTGTCTTGATCCTCTCAGTGGGAAATGTAGACGGTTAACTTGGATGTGTTAGCTAATGAGCCAGAGTCATTATTTGAGGATTACATCCGACAGGTGCACAGAGCCCTACTTAACAAGACCCTGGTCTTGTCTATTTGTCTGTATTGTAGCTATAAATCTGTGGTTACTGCCCTGCTACACACGCATTGTCTGCGTAGATCTGTTGTTTATTAAAGGCTGAAGTAATGGTTATTTCTAGAGGGCAGGCATCTTGTTAAAATGTAATTCATTTCTGCATGCACGACCTCTCCAGCTCCAGGGTTGGGTTGAAGCTGGGAAAAATAATCGTGTCAAATTTAGCAGCAGGGCTGCAAAACTTTTTGTGGCTATTTTGGTCCCAGATGTTGAAATTCTGGTGTAAATTCACTCTGACAACAAGAACACAGCCAATATTTAGTCAACCCCTACTTGATCAAAATGACAGCCAGACATTTCTTAACAATGGTAGCACTATTCATTTCGTGTCCTTTTTCATGTCGGTCCGGTAATATCTACCATAATTACACTGTATCATGTTTTATTTGCTATTGTGCAAATGTAATAAAAACTGCTTAATTCTAAACAGAACAGAGAGAAAAGATAATGGGTGCCTTATAGCAAACAGCTGCAATCATGACTATAATGTTTGCAAAAAACATCAGTGACATGAATTAAGATTTGCTATTTTGCAAAACAGACAAAGTGTTAACTTAGGAAGACTGTTTAGAATTTGAACTTCAACGTTTGATCTTGGATTGGTCCCCCTGATTTAAATGTGTCTTACACAATTATGTGTGTTAAACACATAACTGAACATTTTGCAGAAGTCTGCCTGGCTACACTTAGAGCTGCTTGATATTTTTATGTTAACAATGGATCACATGACTACTTGTATGTGAAAGGGGTCCCTAGTAGTGATGAACCCACAGTGAATTATCACCAGACTCTGCCCTTCCCTTCAGCTCTACAGAGCTTCAGAGCAACTTTCAGATCATTTTTTCAGTTTTGCGGCCCACAACTTTACTGTTGTGATTTCCCCTCAAAGCATCGCTTGTGGCCACAAAAATATTTTGGGGGAAAAATTTTAAAACCAAAGTTAGCGGCCAGCTGGTGACCATAGTGGTGCGTTTAGCAGCTAAACTGTCAGATCTCCATTAGGAGTTAAGACCAAAAACAAAGCTAACAGGACAGTGAATATTGAATATACTGAAAATGTTTGAATATCATATACTTACATTCATCAAATGCCCAGAAACACAACTCCAAATGGATGCTAATGTTGTTCTGATATGTAGGCTATAATATAAGCAACTGTTTGCTAACAAGTTTGACATATTAACAGGTGATAATATGTCTCTGTCTGTAATATATCAGGCCAAGAAGCACAAGCCTCCTAAAGCTTTCCAAATAAACGTAATGTTTTTGTGTATTTACATCTGTTGAAACAGAATCAGGCTATATGAAATGATAAATAATAAATGTTTGTTATTACTTAGATGAATAGGCAGCTGGCTTGGTTAGGCGCTACATTTCCCCCCAATTTAGATCCCTATGCAGTCAGCAACAATAGCTAATCCAGGTGGCTATAGCTCCTGTGTTTCCTTTCAGTCACTCAGAAAACGTAATAGAATTTTTGTAAAGCTGATGGGGTACTTGGGAAAACGTCAGGAGGTTGCTGCTGTTTGCTCCGGCAGGCATTGTTTTGCCGGACTCTGCGTTTCTGTGAATCTCTACAACGGAGGTGGTGAGTGCAAAGTTAGCATGACCCACAGTCAGAATTGTCACATGTATGAGCGTAAGACCCAGGTTGAAAAATACGATACGTTTCCAATAATTCTATCATCTGCTATTTCATATATCAAGCATGTAATGTTTGTTCTCTAATCGGCATATGACACCTTGAGAACCTTAAGAAGGTAATTTTGAGAATGCTCAGCTATCTGTAGTTTTTCATAGTCCCACTGTCTTAACTGAATCACAGTGCCCTGTTACAGGTTTGATGGACAGTCCAGCAGACTAGTGGTGATCGCTCAGGCTACAGAGTCTGACAGCAGGTGTGTTTAAGGCAGCAGCAGCGTTTGAGGGTAGAGTTTACCAAAGCATACCGCTGCACCAAAGACATGTCACTTTCTTTCTCCTCTGCTCTAAAGCCACAGCTCTGCATCTTTTCCTTATGATCTAAAGAGCATGAAAGGACAGCCACTCACCCCACTGTCCATCTCTTTCTGTCTGCGCTCTTTCTTCACGCAGCGCCTCTGACTGTGTGTGATCCGGAGGTGTGACACTTTCCCAGTGGCCCGCAGGTATCCGTTACCCAGCCAGGAGCCTTGGCACGCCGCCCACAGCCCTACCTGTCTCGGAGGGCACAATAGAGGGATGCCGTGTGAGGTTCTCCTCTCCAGTCCTGCCAGACTCTGTTACCCCTGCTGCCACCTCCCACTCCCCTTCGGCAAACAGGAGGGCAGAGGCTCCATGACTGATCTTTCTTTTCTTCTTGACTGTCTGTAGAATGAGAGAAGCAGTCAAGACTTGGCGATCATTGCCGCCTCTGTCCTGTTTGGAACTGTGCACATGTGTCTATTGAATATGTCTATAAAGGATGGATGTACTCATCTAACTGTGTACTAATGCTGTTTCCTGTCTCCTAAAGCTCATTTTAGAACCTGCATGTATGCCCCTTTAATGCATGTCGCTTTTTTTGCTTCACTTGCGCTCCTAATTGTGCATGATAATTCTTATCAAATACAAAAAACAATAAAATTATTTAATATTTTAATATCTTGATATTTGCATATCGGTCAACAGTTAAATACCAGGTAAATAAATGAACTATGTTGGGTGTAACCAAAGCTGCCCCCATATATTTTCCTAGAATATTTTGCACACTCTAGATCTTGTGTTTAAAATATATATATTTTATATATAATATATACTGGCCACAATTCTTCACCTGAAAACTAACAATGTATAAGAAGGGAAAGATTTGGGGAAGACACAGGCTGTGATGAGACAGGCCTGTGATGAGGAGGAACTTTGTCTACTTTGATGCCATCTGGTGGTCTATATTGGTAAATACTAGGATATGCTCACAAAATGTCAGCGATAGGCACAGTACTGTTATAACATGTATATTGCTGTTTTATAGGAGCTTACGGTCAGTTGCTTCAGTTGTGAGCACTTAACTGGGTCCTTTAAATAAAACGTAAACTGGTTAATGCTCAACATCTTCTTATCCGTGGAAAATGACGGGAAAGCTCCGACTGGAATGCAATCCAAGAGCTCAGATGGCCTTATACAAAAAGATTGCCTTAGATTTGAACGAATTAAAATAGTAGCAGCATATTAATTTACAGTATCACTTAATTCACAGTTACTTGGCATCCTGCTTACACAACAAGATCTGTAAAAAAAACAAAAAACAACAACAACCAAAGAATGCATTCCAACATTTAGTGCTTCTATTGTGAAATGATCTTTCCTGAGAGCAGAAACAATGTTAGACTCAAAGTCTAGTTAACTGTGGCCTCGGGGTGGCCTGACTTGAGTTAAAACAAGTCAAGTTAGGACACTGAACCAAAATGACCCTGACTATGTCACTTTGAATTGTATTTACACAAAGTGGCTGATTTAAATCAGCCAGATGAGCTCAGCTAATGTGCATGGGCATACTACTCAACTCAACTGCAGTGGTTTCACTGAACCATGCTGTTCAAAAAGTACATGATAACATTTAAAGATTCAGGATTTTGCAGATTCTGGCACTTTGAACTCTACAAGTTTTTTGTTATTTTTAATGCGGTACATGTTGTCAGTTGCTTCGTTAATGGGCTTGTGATGGTCAAATCAAATTATACTAGCTTCTCATAAACTATGAACTGGTATATGAAATAATCTTTTCCCCAAGAATTACATAACTGTTATGTCTACAAATGTGTGAACCTTAACCCAACTGTCTTCAAACTAGTTAAAAGTCGGACTTTGCTGTGGATCTTAAAACAAAATATCTTTTAATTTTAGAAGGTATAAAAACCATAAGACAAATATTTTACTCCTGACCATCCTGTAGGAGATTCATTAGAGATTTCATCATGTAATCCCGATGATTCATAACTCTTGATCAACTGGTTGTACTTTGCTTGCCACCAAATCACACAAAAGCGGATCAAGGCAATTAAAAGAGTATGACGTGGACAATAAAATATGGGCAGATCAATGTCCAGTGCAACGTGGTATCTGTGTGCATGTGGAGTTAGGCCTACATACTGATGGTAATGGATTGCTACTCTTACTTACTTACCTAGTTCTTAAATAAATCAAAACTAACTTAACATTTTATTTCATGGATTTCCTTCGGACAGAATCTTATTAAAAATTAGAGTCTGTAGTTTACTGAAGCCAACATTTTCATATGGGGTCTATTTGAGTTATACAAAGGGCTGATAAATGGGCCCCAAGGGGTTCATGTACAGAATCCAGGACCCCAGTGTGTTGGCCAACTGGAGATTCTGAACTAAGCCCATGTTTCCACATGTGGCTTCCAAATGTGTAGCATCGAAGAAAACGCATTAACACTTAATTTACCTTTTTGATAACACATACAAAAATTCTTTATAGAAATAAGCGATGACACATAGAAAAAATACTGACGTGCTCTCAAATTAGAAACAGAGTCGCACATGTGGCCCTGATGAGCTACTGGCAAACACAGACCTGTTCATCTGCGGGTAAACCACTGACGTATGGTACTGTTCAGGCCATTAAAATGAAGTCATCGCCAATGTATTAAGCGAGGCGTTAGCGTGGTCAAATTTCTTGCATTCATTTAAAAATATCACTTAATGTAGCCCATAAATAGCACGACAGCAAGTATACACCTACACTGGCTTCCTTCCATGGTGAGCAAATATTTTGATGGTGAATTAAAATGAACTGAGTCTTTGTGTTCAACATTATCCTCAGCTAAACATTAATTTGTGGTAGAAACTGCACTGGTCACTTGAATGAATAGAACAAGGCCATCGTTCATGTTATTGGTAACACGCGTGCTTTTCCTGCTGTGACAAGACAAAATGTCTGCAGTGAAAAATGCTGAAAAATACTATACTGGGAACTTTTAAAAGACATTTTTCAAAAGATTAAGTGCATGGCGTGATATGAACATTATCCCCATAAGACTGTTCACATAAAGTCACAGTTTGTCTATGTGCCATCAGACTTTCACAAGCTATCTTACTTTTGCCAGTGAAAGCCTCAAACATTAATATCTGTAACACAATATGAATTTCCCGAGGCAGAAAATCCACCGAGGGTTGGGTTTGCATTTCCTGTTTTTCTATCCTGCAGAAGAAAATGATCCAAGTCTCAGACAATTCTTCTCTTTTACTTTGGAAATACAGGATTCAATTCTAACCAAGTGATTCCTCTTTGTGACTTTGCTGCATGCAATCTTCATGGGTAATGCCAGTGTATTTTCACAGAGCTTATATGGTATAAACTCACTTTGAGATTTCCTCACAGCATAACCCTGATAAGATCCTCAAAGCTCGGTGCCCGACACAAATATACAACCGATCTGTGATTGTCCATCATCATCAGTGATCTCATCCAATGGTCTTTAAACTACGATGAGATCATCATGAAGGTACAATGTAAGTCATGTGGTTTATAGCCATAGAAATGAAAATGATAGTTAGCCCACACAGGTCTGAATTGACGAGCCCTGTCCGAGTCTGTGCCTCACAAAAGGCCTGTATGCTCAAAGCCGAATTTAATCTAACAAAGCAGACAACTCCACAGCCCCAGGGACCACCCCTCCCCCAAAGCTTCAGCTTCACTCTGTGTTAGTTGTCTGCCATAATCTGACTAATTCAAGATTTGAAATAAAAAAGGACCTTCGGACAGGTCCTGCATTATCTAGGGGCCCCTTTTTAGTAGAGGGGCCAAACTATAGTCATAGTATTAAAATATTATACTGTAGTATAAAAATCTAGTTTTAAGACCTGTATTATCTCCGTTAACAGTGTTGCACTGCTTGGTGTTTGGGTCATTATGCAAAAATAGAATTCAAATAGCTCACCACGTGTATGTGTGCACTAATGCACAGAGAGGTAGGGGCCCTCCGATCATTTTTGCACTTGTAGGTTAGTGCGGCCACACACGTACTGTATTGTATTAGTACTTGTATTACTAATTTAAGAGCTGTAGTTAGTGTCGGACTTTATGGTTTTCACATATAGTGCTATGGCCTACTTGAGCAAACGCCCTGAAAGAATGAAAACAAATCTTAATAATTTGACCAGAAAATGCCACTGGCTTACGAAATGTTAAGAAACCAGACCGCTGTTGTGTGTCGTCGCTTGGCCACGTCACGGCTGGCTGGAGAGGAATTCCCCGGCCAAACTTTTACCTCTTTTACCTTTGCCCTAGAAACGTTTCTGTCGCTTACGTCAGAGTGCTGCGCTACATCTCGCGATAATTATGGAATATAAATAGAGGTGCTGTCGCCTCACGAAGTATCAGTCAGCTCATCTACGGTTTGGAGACGCTTGGAAGCATCAGTCTTAACTTTTATCTCTCTAAAGTTACTTTTTTACTATTACTGTAACACATTTATTGGACCAAATTTGAGCTCTTATTATATAGCTATAAGGACAGACTACTGTAATGAGGAAGTAATAGACCAATATGTTTTATTTTATTAAGTCCTCGCGTGAGTTTCTTGAATAAATATCGCTTTGTTTATTTTGTTCTTTTGAACAGACTCGTGTTGACATGTTGTGTCTTATCTCTGTAGGCTTTGTTTCAGCAGACATGGCAGCAGCTGCAGTTATCTCAAATCAGGTGAGTTTCCCAGAAAAGTCTTCCGCTGCTTTTGTCTAAATGTGTTGCCTGCAACGTAGCTATGTGTTGGAGAAAAAGCTGCTCTTGACCTATGAAAAGCCAAGAAACGACACTAAAAAACAAGTTATTCTTCACACTCAGGAGTAAGAGAACATATTTGACCCGTTACATTTGAATGTAATACTCAAAGTCCATACTAAATGAAATGTAAAAAGTAATTGCTCAGCTGTCTCAGTCATTACTCTGTTATTTACAAACTAACTGCAATAGAAATAGTAAAGGAACAGCACGGTTAAATAGTGGATTTGAGTATGGGGAGCCTACTATTTGCTTTGTATTTCCTTCCAGAATGTGGTGGAGAGGGTGACCAGCCTTCCTCTGGTGAGCTCCACCTATGGCTTGGTGTCCAGCGTGTACTCCAACACCAAGGACACCCACCCTTACTTCAGGACCGTGTGTGAGGCTGCTGAGCAGGGAGTCCGGACCGTCACCTCGGTGGCCCTCACCACCGCGTCGCCCATCATCGACAAGCTGGAACCTCAGAGTAGGAACCCTTTAGTGTGCCTTTTAGATAACTAACAATCCATCAATCTGTAGACGTGGCTTCAAAGTTCATAGGACAAAATCAAGTGAACTGAAACTGTGAGGAAGGGTACGTGCTGACCGCTGAGTCGCACAGAGTTTGAACCAGGAAGTTCGGGGGAGGCTGCTGCCTCTTACTCATCTTGATCTTTCACCCGGTTTTTCTGTTTACTCATAATCACCCTGATTTGAGCCACATCAACTTGATGTACAATAAAGGAACACGTATTCACTTTCCTCCCTAGTACTTTTGTTTATGGACATCTTTGTTTCAGCTCGACTAATTTGCTTACATTTTGTTGTTGCCTACAGTTGCCATTGCCAATAGCCTGGCCTGTAAAGGTTTGGACAAGATTGAGAAAAGCTTGCCGATTCTTCACCAGCCATCTGAGCAGGTATGTTCCGGATAAAGGATCAATATCTGGCACGATTACATTCTGTCAGTTGCACAATGTCGTAGCTGACATTTGATGTGGGTTAATCCCCTGAGGGCTCAGTCATGACTTATGTCCTGTCTTTCTCAACTGCTGTTTCCTCACCTACTTTAAACTTCGCCGCAATCATTTAAACATTTATTTGTTCACGATTGTGTCCCTGCTCAGATTGCATCCAGCGCCAAGGATGTGGTAACCAACGCTAAAGATGCTGTGACCGGCACAGTGTCCGGTGCCAAGGACACAGTCTCAGACACTCTGACCAGCGCAGTGGAAAAGACTCGGGGGGCGGTGCAGGACGGGATGGAGAAGACCAGGGCTGTTGTCTGTGGGAGTGTCAGCACAGTGCTGGAAAGCAGAGTGGCCCAGCTGGTCTACAGCGGGGTGGACACGGCCCTCAGCACCTCGGAGAGTCTGGTGGAGCAGTACCTGCCGCTGACAGAGGACGAGCTGGGTGAGCGGGGGCCAAAAACTACCAGTTAGACCACCAACATCTTGTGTAACACCCGGAAACGCAGACATCTAAATGAGCTTTTTTTTAAAATTATTTTTGCTTGCTGTTTTGGCTTCAAATAATGTTTAGATAAATAAAATACAAATAAGAAAGAGATAAGGCTTGTTTTTCCTCTAACCAGCTGTGTCAAGGGTCAGTTATTAAGAGGCAGCTGGAGTACGTCGTTAACGACGGATTCGGCTCAGATTCCAGGAAAACAGGACTTATCGGATTCCGCTTTTCTGAGAATCTAAATTTGGTATAGTGGCCAGCCCCCTCCCCGCCATCCTTAAAGGAGTTATTGTTTAGAGGAAACTGTGGCATGCAGAAGTTTGTAACAAACAACCCTGTACACAGTGTTAGTTTAAATGGATCTGTGTAAAGGGATTGGCTAGTTAATAATCACAATTCTTCATGGCTTTAAATATTCACGTTTCATGGCCTCATTTTTTAAAAATTTTACATTTCATGTTTCCCTCCCTTGTGACAGAGCTGGAGGCAAAATCTGTGGGGGGCTTTGACAACAAGGAGCTGAGCTACTATGTCCGCCTGGGTTCCCTCTCCATCAAGCTCCGAAAGCGGGCGTACACCAGGGCCTTGGCCAGAATCCAAGATGGCAAGCAGCGAAGCAGAGAGTTCATCTCTGAGCTGAACTCCACCGTTGACCTGGTGGGTCTCCTCATTCATTAATAACATCAGTAGCACTTAGCAGAACTCCATATACGCTCGTCCTTGAAATGGGGACAAACTTTAACACCTGCCTACTAGTAACATAAACTAGCTAAATAGTCATGAAAATTCCGCCTTAAAGTGGCTCATAAAAAGTGTATCAGTTCTTTTACTGCTTATGGACAGAAACTAAACATTTAGAGTGTTTGTTTTTCTAGATTGAATACGGCAGAAAGAATATTGATGGGGCTAACCAGATGGTAAATGACAAGCTGGGCTCCCTGTTGGCATGGAAGTCCAGTGGCCCAAACCAGGAGACTGGTCACGAGGCAGAGGTGAGGAGCTTGACAACACAAACACGCAATGGCATAACATACTGCGGGTTACGCCACACGTTTCTTTGAATTGGACGTATGTTAAGTTACCACAGGTTACTGAGTGTTCATCCCCTCCACACAGGTAATTGAGTCTCGCACCTTGGCCCTGGCACGTTCCCTCACCCAGCAGCTGCAGACCACCTGTCTGGTCCTCGTTTCCAGCCTGCAGGGCCTCCCCAACCACATCCAGCAGGAGGCGCTCTCCCTCAGCCGCTCTGCAACACAAGTCTACACCAGCTTCAGCAAGGCAAAGGGGCTGGGAGACCTGCCAGACAGCGTGCTGACCAGCAGCAAAGTCCAGCTGGGCAAAATCAAAGACTCCCTAGACAACGTCATGGATTATCTGGTCAACAACACGCCGCTCAACTGGCTGGTAGGTCCTTTCTACCCGCGGCTGGCCCCGGAGGCGACGCGCGCACCTGATTCTGCTGCCAGCAGCACACAGGCTACGTCCTCCAGCTCTCCCTCCGCCTGCCAGCATCAGGAGGGGCCCATGGAAGTCGAGATGGAGTCACTACAGTCCCAGGAGCACTAGTTGGCCATTACAGTGTTAGGTTTTAAGTAATGTATTCTGCTTTGTAGACAAATATTTTTTAAAGTGCTGAATGAATTAGGATGTAAAACTTATAGTTCCATGTCACACAATGCTATTTTATACCTTCTAGAATTTTTTAATTCTTGCTGTAGTCACATGACCAGAATTTTATAACCGAGACAATTACTGGCAAAACTCAATCCTGTGCTTAATATACATAAACTTCACTGGAATCAGATATTTGCAGTACTGGGTCTTTTATTTCCCCTCCACATAAGAATCTGAATTTGCTTTTGTTTCTCTAGAAGTAACAACTTGGAGATTCTTATCTAATATTTACTAGGACATTGCTTATTTTTACGGTCATAAAATAAGTGAGGCAAGATCTCAACTCATGAAGTGTCTGATACACTTAAATTATTATCCACAATAAAATCATTTAATCATGTCCAGCAGGTAACAACGCCAGCTCATTTAGTGCCCCTCTGCCATATGTAGGACTCCTTTACGCATTAGTAACGCTACAGTGATAAGCTGTCATTCAAAAAACCCAATCATTTGTAGGTCTAACTAAGCAAATTCTGGAAATGTACTACTAACAATCATGTAGGTTAATACAAAAAAACTTTATTATTATATTTTTAAAAACTCTTTACGACAACCATGTCATTAAATCCAAGCAGAATATCATCCTGGTCACAGCACAGTCATCGCTGGCAGCGACTTTGCCTTGACAGATACTCCATCAGACTCTGTAAATCCAAAATCCAATTTGCAGAGAAAAGATCACCAGTTGGTACAATGGCACATTTCAAAAAGCTTTTGTCAGGTCCCTTGTTCTGAAAATGACATGAACACTCATAAGTCCCCCTTAGAGCAGGAACGTCGATATTACCGTGAGCTTCTGGATCTGGCACCATGCCACGTCATCCAGCAAGGCCAAGTTTATTTCATCCTTGGTCTCTTCAGAGAAGCAGACAGACTAGAAAGGAAGAGAACCACATGTAGAACACGCACACGGCATCTGTTAATAATCCAGGTCTATTTTCAACACAAACTAAATAGTAGCAGTAAAGGAGGACGTGTCTATTCTACAAAACTTTAATTATGGCAGTGGGGAAACGGTCTTCTTGGGAAGGGTTGCAGTGCTTTATTGAAATAACGGACCGGTTCTCAGCTGACTGATCATTTTGGTGGCGTTAATGTTGAATAGAAATATGAGCTCATGGTCAAACCAGAACCCAACTTGGCCAGGTGCTCCATGCTACAGCCTGGTTTCTACAACACAGCCAAACCGGGCTAAAGAAGGGCTTACTCATTAGAAAAGTGTGCATTATTAAGTTTCGCCAAAACATCATGTTTTATCATCCATGAGGATTTGTATGATTGGACATTGAATTTTAAAGATGCCTGAGCACGTCTTACGAGGCTTGGACAGATCCCTTTGCTTTAAAATTAAAGCATCAAAACTGCCTTATTTTCTGGAGAGCTGGAACAAGGATGGAACAGCTAAACACAAGTACCTGTCCCTGTCCTGTGGTTACAGTGATGTGTGCAGCAGAGCCTGCCACTGAACAGTGCAGATCACCAGTAGAGAAGACAGACCTGGGACAGCACAAGATAAAGATATATAGATACACACACACACACACTTTTTATTTAAGTCCAATTCTTGCAATTAAAAATACTACATTATGTGTTGCTCTACTGAAGGCAGTAACGGACCTGAGTTTAGGTTTGGCTGGTATGGTCTGGTCGTTGGCCTTCGTCAGACGGCTTTGAGTTCTTTTGGCAGTGACTGAGGAGCCTCTGTAGAAACCAAGCGCCATGTCTCACTACTCATTCAGCACATGTAAACACCACAGCACCGTAACCCCCCAAGCTTACCTGAGATTTCCAGCGCTGTTACTACCAACTAAGGTCCTGGTCCTTTTTGTCCCCTTTCCTCCCTAAAACAAAAAAAACAAGCGAGGGGGAGAAACACATTTCCTGGCACTGATCAGGCATGTGACTTAGTGACTTGTACTGCGTGATAGTAGGTCAGCAAAAGAACGGAGTACCACAGTAAGCAAGCAAGCAAGCACTTGGTACGATTGTAGTAAGATCCTGATTTGTTTTACATTTGCCTAAATCTCTTTGACTTAAGTATACACTTATTATTTTAAGTGCATTATTTTCTTTAGCATTATCGTTCTGTTGTTCCATGAAGGGCCTGTTTGCTCCGTCTTCTCTGTACATATGACCCCTGATGCACATCTGATCTGGCCTGCTGCTCTTCCTAAAGTGTTGCTCCTTCCCCTCCTCTATCAAAACAACAACACAATAATTCTAGTGACGTGTAATTAGCTCGGTCTGGCAAGTATTTTCTTTTTCAATTAAAGAAGGTGTATAAACTGTGTTACCCCGTGCACAAGTTAAAACCAGTCCCACTGCTTACCTTAGATGTCTTGGACGAGGACCTCTGGGCTGGGGTGGACTGACCCGGTGTAGAATCGGTGGATTTCACTATTATTTTTGAAATTACAAGCACAGAATTTGACTGTAAAAACTCAGTAATGACTTTATTGAACAACTGCTTTTCACAGCAGGATTTGAAACTGCGTTGTTACCATCTCGGTTTATGAAAGTCATGTCACCTCTTTTACTGGGTACCCTCCTGAGGGGCTGGTGCATCTCAAAGGACTCATTCTGCAAAAAAAATAAAATAAATTATGCCTGTTAGAATAAAATAAATACATTTTTAAAAAGCAGCGACTCAACTCACCTTCATGGCAATTGACACATCACTTGCTGAGACCTCCTCCTCTGACACAGGATGGTGGGTGAGAGGGTCCCAGGGAAATAAACGAGTTGTGAATCTCAGACATGCTTGGACAAGCGAATCATCGTAATTCATGAAGGAGGTGGACTCACCGCTTATTAAAGTCCCTATGAGCGTGTTCTGAAGAGAGGGAGGCATCTTCATCAGTTCCACTTTGAAGACCTTGTCCACTGTCGCCAACATGTTCTCCATTTTAGCCTCCAACTCGTTCATACGCTCTTGTGCTGTAAGGGGGGGGAAAGTTCGGCGTTGTTTAGGACAAAAGGCGGGGACGACGACTAGAGGATGCGGCACCTGACATTTTGACCAGCAGTCACCACCACACCTTCTTTCTCAATCTGTTGCCCGAAGAGAGCCAGTCTGCTCTGCCGCATCTCCAGGCCCTGCTGCTCTTTCATCTGGGCATTTTCTGCGTTTCTCTTCCGCCTTATCGGCATCGTGCAGTCCGGCCTGTCCCCTCAAAGTTCGGCCTGTGCGTCAAACAAATCGGGTTTAACTACGAACACGCGCCTTCGGCCGCACAACCCTTAATTCAGATATCCATGCGCTGACCAGGTGCAAGAGCTATGTTGCTTGGCGGAAGGATACGATTGGCTTTTTATACGTTAACGCACAAACTCAGTCAAATCTAGTACGAATGGAACACAGGCATTCAAATCATTGTAAAAGCAGAATATGGATTAATTGTATTCCAGGTGGACTGTCCAATATTTAAGGAAAATAAGTGTTCTCAAATATTTAAGGAAAATACATGTGTGCGTTGTAAATTCAGTAAAATACTAGCTTATTTGCTTCCGGCAGTGTTTTTTTTTTATTAAGGTGACTCGCACTCACACCCTTTATGAAAGCAAAACGGTGTAACTTTAAAATATACAAAATATATAGTGAATTAAGGGAGACTGGGACAGTACAATACAGAGTTTATTTGCTCGCCTGATGAGTGAACAAACAAACAGCCCCAGCTGTGAAACCACATAATCGAAACTGCTTGCCCTCATCGGTGATGTCACACCACGTAGGTGGGCGGACCGTGCAACCGATGAGAAAATGACATGAGCTTTGACTAGCTTGTTCTCACTGCACCTTTCACCTTTGATGGAAACATGAATTATGATGTACTACTGCAACAAAGCTCACACAAGGCAGAACATTCCAAAACTGTCCCACTCACCCTTAATTCCCCGTGTTATTTCTCATTTAAAAAAAATAAAATAAATAAGATTTCAAAGCAATGAAAATAATGCACCACACCCACGCACAACCTCTGTTCTGACCTCCACAGCGGATTTTTTCCTCAGGTGGTCGGGTATGACCCCTTCCCAGATAGCTAATATACATTCAACTGTGAGTATAAGTAAGAATATGTATCCACTTTTAGGATGAGACAGTGCATTTTGAACCCTGCATGTGTATTTTTTTATTTTCTCAGTCATTCAGGATATTGCGGCTTGAATATGCAGCCTCACAGTGCAGTCCATAAAAGCAGCCTCTCAATAAACAGACAAGCACCCTGCGTCATAAGCTGCAGCCATCACAGAAAAGTGCCAAGTCCCTGTTGTGTATTTGTGATATGGCTTCCATTATAGTCCTACATACTCACAAAGGCCTGTCTCTGGGTTCAAGGAAACAAAAGCTGGCCTCAGTGAAAGGAGCCCTGAATTTCTGAAGCCCTCTAAATGTGCCAGGATATTCTGGAAAATATCAAGAGTTGAAGTTCAAGCTGATGACCCTTGACTGTCAGGTGCAGTGACTTTAAAAGAAAGAAGACGACACTTGAGACCAGGGATGGAGGAAGATTTCATCAAGGAAAGGAAGAGTTGGGTGGACATAGAGAAAATAATTGGAGAACATGAGGATGTACTTGTGAGGGAATATGATACTGAAAGAAGACATCAAAGGCTTCACAGCATGAAAATACTGACAAACTATCTGCTTGCAGAAAGAAGAAGATATGCGCAAAATAACATATCACAGTAGCTTCTCACGTGACACTGAACAATACAAATTCTCATCAACACAGAGACAAAAATTGACACAAAATCAGTTCACAAACTCATTTATTGCAGCACACTTAAGTACAGACATTCAGTTCCTTTCTACAGGACGGTAAGAGTTCATTTAATCTATTGTTAAAGAACAGTCTCGTCTGTACATCCTCGGCCATAAGGAGGTCACATTTTACAAAGTCAGTACAAGGTGGAAAAAGGGAATATGATGAGTCATAAAAATGCTAAGTTAGTACACTGTCTGCAATCCTAATGTCAATACAAAAATAAATAATTGAGAATTTCTTTTTGCTTTGGAGGAAAAACTACGGTATGTTGTTAATGTTTTGAGGTGGTCGCATCTCATCCTCACCCAGGGTGAAGGTCAGGTTTCAATCTATGCAGTGCAAATTTTAATATTTCACAATATCATCGCTTCTGTACAAGTCACTCTCCCAAGTATACAATAGGACCATCTACACCCATTTCCCAACAGTTCATCACAGCACTTTGCTTTTTTCCTGTCTGTTTTAGCATTTAGTGGAATGTCAGGTTGTAAAATTCTCTTTCTTAACACAGTGTCAGCAGTACTGAAGAAGCCCTTTGCGGTATAAAGCTCTAATTGCTACCAATATCATCCAAAGCTACTGTGTGTAAACCATAAAAGCAATTTTATCCAGAAATAATATACCCAATTAAAAAACAAAACAACTTTCTGGTTCATTCTATGCTAGAGTAAGGAATAGCCCAGGTGTATGTAAGTTACCGCTCTAATTTAACATTACATTAAGACATATTAGCCGCACAAGTACAATATGGAACTGTTAAAAAAAAATGCAGATATTAAAAACACAAGTTGGTCTGACTGTCCCGTCACCGAGCTGTCTTTCCCTGCATGAGAACATGTGTCTTGTTTTAATGTGTGAGAATCAGCGGTTTCTATAATCTCTCCCTCCAATTGGCTGGTTTTAATCATAAGCTGTTTCAGAGATTAGTAATACTTCTTTAAAAGACCTGTTTTGATTGCAACCTGGAATGTTGTAGATTCAGTTTTAGTGATTGATAATTAGTGATTGTCCTCAGTCCTCTCTCATTTACGTGTGTGCTTCCAACATATTTACACAGACAGAGCGCCTCACTCTGAGCCTGTACATTTACAATGAAACAAACTGGAACATTCATTAAGACTTGCATCACACAAACAGTCAAGGCATCGAGACCTCCAAATAACAGCCCCCCCAAGTAAACAATATGTACAGTGATCTAATCTGGGCATACTTTGGACAGATTTAAGCAAAGTGGGCAAAAGACTACGAGACAGGGAAGTGACTGCATGATCACACACACACACACACACAGATATGTCACCATAGGGGCAGTCAATATTCTGTACAGTGATTAATAATTCTGTACACCATCTGTAAAGAAACACACCATAACTAGTCCTAAAAGATTCACTGCAGCTTTCCAAGCGATTTACAGCAACGGTCCCACCTGTAAGTAGCTGTTAGGAAAGCCCATGAAAAGCATAATAAGGTTGTAAAAAAGCAGACATTGGGCTCCTTCCAAGACAAGGGGAACAAGAAGTACCATGTTTGGGTGATTGGCGGTGTTTAAATACAAAATCAGTTTCCGCTCACAGCCCAGCACACCGCCTATCCTTCCCTCCTGCCGTCGCACTTGGCGAGTCAGATTTTTCATCTTTGCTGCAGGTGTTGGTGGTCAGATGAACGGCGTCCCAAAGCATTTAAGGCACCACTGGACGCAGGGGCTGGGTGGTCGATCCATGCGGTGCAAAGACTTGAGCTGCTCTGCGCTCAGTTCGTCGTAAGCCTGGCGGTACTCCCTGTCGAAGGCCTCTGCAGATATATAGTAAAAGGTCACCAAATTGACATGATACAATTTCGGACACTCAGTCTTTTTCACAACTTTCAGACTGTAAAATATCTATGCCATGGTGTGTAACGGGCCGATTTCACTTTCACACATTCACTCACCCACGTCGATGTTCTCCTTTCCCAAGGCCACCAGTGAGAGGAACAATATTTCTCTATAGATACTCCTGAGAACAATACAGGACGGAGAAATTAGACATAAGAGGTATTGTCATTAATCAAGAAGAGCTACATCGGACAGATCTCTGAGAGGGAGGACAAAGGCTGACCTCTGCCGTTTGACACCCTCTGGGCGCCGTTTGATCTCTCGGATCAACAGGTTGATTGGCCCGTAGACGTCGTTGGTCTGGATGTTGCGAACAATTGTGTTGAGGAGGGTACGAATCTCCTGGTGGTCTGTCGGAGCCAACGTCCCCTTCTTCTCCACTAAAAAAAAACAACACATGCACCATCAGAAAGACTTTTATTCTGTCCTTTTTTGTACTTTTACAGATAAGTAAAAAGCTGATAGGAATCTGACTTTTCAAACAATGACAACCAAGTTAAAAGCTGTTAACCCTTGAATAATATAAACCAAAGCTACTACATGTAGCATTTGGAAATTGTTGACTTTGTATCCCCCTAGTGGAAGTTTCTACAAATAAAAACATTAAGCCATTAGAAATTCACAGAAACAAATCTTCACATGGTGGCATTAAGGGTGTATTCATTTTTATGGGGTGTAGGGATGTCAACTACTACAATAATGGCTAACACAGGAAGGTGGACACTATGATGTGTCCTGATGTGTGTACACTCACACAAGGTCCTCCAGAGCAGGTAGAGGGGATCTCCATGTTCCTGGTGCAGGTTTATGTTGTCCCACAGGAGCTGGACGTATACCTGCTTAGTGTCCTGGGACAATGTCGTCAGGGGCAGCTGCAAACACAAATAGGAAAAGATAAACGACGGCCATAACAAAAGAGACAGAAGGAATAATGAGAGAAGACATGCTAATTCTCTAACCTGCACGCCGTTGTTGCAGTGTTCAGAGGTAAGGATAAGACCAGGTAGGTGAGTGGGCAGGTCCAGACGACGGAAATACCACACCAGGTTCCAGAAGATGATGGGGTGCTGGCTGAGGAACTTGTGGGTGTAGATCACCTGGTTGGACATGACCGAGAAGTTGGACTTACCAAGGAGCAAACCTCTCAGGATCTTGTGTGGCAGAAATTTGCTGTAGAGCAGACTGCGAGTTTGTGAGTACTATACCTGATCGCCCTCATTCTCCAACAGGGTCTCCAGCTCCTTGCGCAGCACCAAAGGGCTGAGGTATGGTACGGACACAGGCTTGGGGTTTGGCCGTTTTGTCCCCATGCCATCCTGACAAACACACACACACCAATAATTTTCACTGCACTGCTGCTACAGTACCTTCTGCCCAATTTAAGCACAATGGGGTTTGTTTTTTTAACAGTACGGGGCACTGACCGACACCTCTTGCAGACTGCAGGGGAGGCTGGTGGTGGAGACGCCATGTCCGGGTCTCTGGGAGTAGTCCAGGCTCTGCAGCGGGCCACCGACACTGTTGCTGCGCGTCAGAGACGTCCCACTGCATCTCTGCTGCTGGCGCTCCAGGAGACCCAGGGGGTCCGACTGCACCGGTTCTGGAATCAGACTAAAAACCCAACGGGCAAAGAGGACTCATGAAGAGTTGGCGCTACAAGAAACTGGGCAAGTATTTAGCTTCTTGGGGTCTCAAACTGTAACTCCAGGTGCTTTAGGGGTTTCACATGAAGTCGTTTGGTGTATACCTCTTATGTGTTCCAGGCTGATCATCTGGAGTCTCCCTAGGTTTCTCTTCAGGGAAAGTGATAAGGTCTGGTGTCTTAATGTCAGCCGAGCTGCTGGCTGTGGGCTGGGCACTGGTGCTGTGGATACTGTCTCCTGAGGCACTGGGATTCATGTAAAACCTGAAATGGAAAATCATAAAATAGTCAGTTTGCATTGCAAGAAGAAGTTTTTATGTTACCTCTTGAATTACTATAAGAACATGTGAAAAGCCACGACACATCATATACTTCATTCTAGCCCAATAGATTCCTACCCGGTCATTGTGCGCAAGTCATGAAACTCCACGTGCAATAAGGGAAGAAAGGCTGTGCGACAGAAAGGACAGTTGGTATTCAGGTTGGAGTCATCAGCAGTCCAGCCTGCCATTATCTCCTCGTCGTACACCAGGGCTTCACAAGTGCGGCACTGGGAGCAACTGGACATCAGCACCTGGCAGCAGGGAAAGACGTTATCAGGAGTTATTCCAAAGTACATGTTGGCAGTGAAAGCACAGCAGCAGCAAAGGGGGTGTTTGTGTGTGCACAGGTATGCCTGACCTCCAGTGCACAGTTCTGGTAAATGCTCGAGGAGGATGCGTGAAGTGAGGAGCCCTGCTCAGAGTCTGGACCCCTGCCCACTCGCCCCGGAGTTGGATCTGCAGATAAAGACAAAAACAAACTTTGAATACTCATGGTACAGGCCAATTAACCTCAAAAGGCCCTTCTCTTCCACTTCCCTCATATATTCGCACTACAGAATGAGCACTTACGTGTCTGGTGGGTCCCTCGGCCTGTGTCACTGCTGCCACTGCTGCTGCCCAGGCTGGTGCAGCTCTGGTTGAGACCGTTGGCCACCAACCCTGGAATGGCTCCTTTCTCAGGACTCCCATCTACCTCATGTGCAGCCAGCATGTGTTCATCCAGACTTGACGGGAAGCCGCCACCACCCTGAGCTTGTTCATCCTGCAGAGTCAAGTCAGGTGGGATTCAGAGGATTGCTCCAAATGATCAGCTCTTGGTGACTGACACGATTCTGGTCAGAATTTATCAACGAATAAAGCTAATACGATAAAATGAACAGAAAAACAAACATTTTTTAAAATATCAGGAATTATCCTTTTGATGACACTCACCTCGTCATCTGAGTAGGCGTAAGCTGAAGCAACTGCCCCCCACACTTTGCTGGCCACATTTGCAGCCTGTTTCATGCCCGACTTAAGCACGTCAATTTTGGGTCCCGACAAGAGGGTGTCCATCTTGATGCCTGAAATGGAGTTGATGACCGAGCCCAAAGACCCTCCCTGGGAGGACTTGACTAGCGCCGTCAGAGAGGACGATCTAGGACCCGGGCTACCCGTAGCGCTGGCGGGGGTCTTTATCTTTGCTGCAAAAGTCTTGGAGCGAGTAACAGTGGCGGGGCTGCGTTTGGGTGTATCGCCTGGGGAGCCAGTTGGAGTTTTGATTGGAGGCACGGGGAGGCTGGACCTGCGCTCCATTGACAGTTTGGGCTGTGGGGCGTCAGTGGAGTCTCCCTGGGCCTGCTGGAGTTCCATGCTGGAGGACTTCACGCCCAGGGGGCTCCTCAGGCTCATGTACATTTCGATCTCCTCGGCCAGGTTGCGGGACACCACAGCCGGCATGGAGCGCGGTGGCTCCTGGCTGCTGACAGAGGTCGACTCTTCGCTCTCGGTCACCAGGAGGGAAAGTGGGTCAGCGCCGGCCTGCACGTCCGCCCTCTCCAGGGACGCTCCTCTCAGCGCAGAGTCCTCCTCATGTGTTTCAGTGTGCTTCCTCTCTCGTTTCTCCATTTTTTCCTCATTGCCCTCTACCTCTATGTCGTCTCCCTTCCCTTCTTCTGATGCTCCTGGCCCCTCTTCCTCTGGCAGCTTCCCCAGTGTCAAGCCCTGATCATCTTCAGGCTCTTCCTCCAGGTCTTTAAAAAGTGCTTTGGACACATGATTAAGGGGTGGACTTTGGCCTGCACAGAGCGCTGCAGCCAGGATACGGGCATCGGCACCCATCTTACTGGCCATGTGGTCCACGCCTTTCTCTAGGAGCATCCCAGCACGGGTTTCAGCGCTGAAGCTACAGCTGCGTTCAGCAAAGGACTTCTGCCGCTGCTGTTGAGGCTGGTTTGCTACATCCCCCGATGCCAGCGAGGCATCGTCATCGGGGAGCGACACGTTGTCATTCTTGCTGTGTCTCCTGAATAGCTTCCCTGTACCTGCAGAATGTGTACAGATATAATGAGAGTTGGCCCTTCCCATTTAAACTTATAGTTAAAGTAAAATAATCTATCCATCATGTCATGTCAATAGAATAGAATGGAGCTGACAAAATTACCACCCCAATTTCTGATGGCACCAATTAAGTCATTTCATAGTTAAACTTGAAGGCCTCATCTTTCTCCTCACCTGTTTCCCTGCCACCATCAAAGCTCCCTGTGGAGAGCTTCACAATGCTGGGGACAGACGAGGGCACATCAACGGGACTGGGGGGCTCTGCTACTGCTACTGCGCTGTCCACTGAGCCCGCAATGTCACCCCCTGGTTATACAAGTACATAGTCAACATCAGTATACAAGGAGGAAATGGGGCTTCTGTTGCACACACGGCCTTCAAATGCAGAACTAGAACTGCATGTGATTGTTTGCTACATGCAGCATATGGAATGGAAGTAGCTTTTCTTACCATTGTGCTGTTCTTTGGAATTGTTTCTCGCTTCAGCGGAAAGGACAGCTGTATGTGAAGGCTCTGCCAGCTCCTGATGCAACTCATCCTTGGAGCCGTAGCCTTGATCAGACTGCCTTCCTGTGGATCACAAAATCACACAAACCATGCTGCAAATACAATTTAATTACAATAATATAATAATTGTTTTTACAACCTGGGTCTTTCTATCATTGTTTTGTCAAATTTTTTTCTTACTTCATTTCTAAGATATGGGAATGCAGTATAAGCTTTAAAACCGCAAACCTAGTAACTTTAGGGCATCAGTACCTGTACTACAGTGGTTGTCTGTTGTGTCTTCCATACTGTGGCTGTGGGCAAACAGGTTGTGTTCCTCACCTTCTGATGCAGCTAAAGACAGAAGGACAAGAAAAAAGTGGGTGAGAAACAAGGAAACAGAATGAGAGGAAAGTGTCTCCCATTGTGCAGCCCTGTTATACTGTATATACCATTCCCGCCTGCTGTACCAAGTGTCGGTCCCTTCTTGGAAGAGGTTCGGTGTAGAGCGTGCTTGAACTGGGCCACGCCACGAAGCACATTACGAAGCTTTGTCCACATAAAGAGGCCGCTGCGGTTTCTGCTTGGCCACGGGCTCTCTAAGACGGCCTGCAGAGGGAACAGACTGAAGGGTGAGGACATGCATGGGTAGTGTAGAGCTACAGCAGAGACGTGTTTTAGCAGTGGAAAGGGCTACATATGTGACCTTGTTGTAGTATCCATATGTGATTGCGTTGGGATGAACTCCAGCTTTCTTCATCTCAACCAGGACTCGCACAGCCATAACAGGAAGGCCCCACACACCGCAGAGCTGCATCACCACTCTGTAACACACCTGAAAGCCACAGAGATTAAAAAAAACAAAACATGAAACACTAGTTAATAAAAGTAGCACACCATGAGACAAAGAAATCTCATATATTAGTACAAATCTAAAATCCCTCTTAATACGTAATGTGACTGTACCTCATCCAGCACCTCCACCTCAGTGGTCCTCATCTTCAGGAGGACGTTGTACGCCTGCTGCATGGCACGGCTTTTAGACTTTGCCAGTCGCACGGCTGCTGGCAGGCAGATGAACCACAGGCTGTAGCAGTGACTGAACAGACACCGGGCCCACAGCGGAGGGTTGGAGTAGAACCGCTTAGCCATCTTGTATGCTAGCTTGATCTCCTGTTAGATCGTGGCAGACATTTAAAGCATGTTTTAACATGATTGGTTTAAGAGCTGATGAGGACAGAGGCTAAGGTGCGTTCCAGTAGCAGGGTATTGTTGCTACTTCTGCGAGTGCGACTGCGTATGTACTCGCCTGCTTCGTCCTCTTAGCCAGTAGTGCAGGGCTGCTGGAAAGACTGGCCCCTGCCGCTCTGCTGCTAAGTGCCGGCCGTAACTCTCTTGGACGGTCAAACAGCTCCATCTGCAGCCAGGGGAAACTTTTATAGCTGGAGGATGAGAAATAGGATTGTTGCAAGGTCACGTATGACTTTTTCTGCCTTTATTTGCAATCAACCTTTTTCTATCTAATAAAGTGGTACTAAACTACCGTTAAAAGGCTTACGTGTATCTGGGGGCAGGTTCAGTTCCATCGTCAGCTGAAGGTTCAGGGGGCATGACAAAGACCGTGTGCTCACTCTTCTGGGACTCGTCCAGCTCCAGCAGTCTCGTGTCCTCAGATGTCTCTCCTTCAACCTGCAGTGAGGATCACATGCAGAGCCCTGGTGATACTGACAACTACGACTTCAGTTTGACAAAAAGCACACTCTGCAGGCCATTTCCTGTGTGATGGCAGAAAGTAAACACTTCAAGCATATTACAGTCTATTATGCCTTTCCAATTAGAGAGTAAACATGCTGATTTGATTGTGGTTAGGATTTAAGGATAGAAAAGGAGGAAATGTTCATGCCCCTTGGTGAAAACATTTATCAAAAGGGAGAAAAAGGTTAATTTATCTACTTTTTAATGTTAGTCACAAACATATTTAAAAAAAAAAAAAAAAGGTGCAGGGAAATCTGATTACAGCGTAAGCGATTACCTTGGTGCCTTTGTCGGTGATTTTATCAGAGGGAAAAAGCTGCAAGAAGAGGAAGGAGAGCAAAGTGAACAGAATGAATCAGCGGAAATTTTGGCTTCCTTACTTTCCCAGCGGACGAATGTTATTCAGCCAATGAAACAACATAAAACAAAGGTTCGTTCATGGTAGGAAACCTGAGGTGCAAGAGGAAAAACCAAACCGCACAAAATCAGTGTGCGGCGTGTACACATCTGAGCCCTTGGGTTGGTAATCACCTTCTCCACGCAGTCGTCAAAAAAGGCCAGGCCAGTGTCCTTGTCACTGACAAAGGTGCACTCCTCAATGAAGCGGATGAATATCTGGGTTTTGGTGAGCTGGGAGTAGAACTTCTGGTGGGCACGGTCTCTGCTTTTGAGAAACCCTGCAGGAAGGAAGTGATATCACTGAAGTGTAACCGAAAACCACATTTCAAAATTCTACAGTCATTCTTGTGTTCACTGCATGGAGAAATAAATCAGGTTTCAATGTATTCTTTATCCCTCTTCAAAAACTAATGTGGACAATAGTGGTGCAATAAGCTGTTACAAACCTTTTCCTTCACTCTGTCTGTATATAAATTGATCTGTAACAGCGACGCTAAATGGAGGTGAGAACCAATTTCCCAGCAACAGGCATTAGTGAAGTCTTATTATAGCTGATGAGAAAGGTGATTCATTTCTAAAACCACTTAGGTGGAGTGATCCTTGTGATTATCCTTGAAATAGAAATGCCAATAAAATTAAACATTAGGTGAAGCTATCTAAATTAAGGCTGTAAATTACGCATAGGTTACAAGGCCAAGAAGCTATCAACAAATCTATGTTCCATTGTATTAGGCTGTACATAAGCAAAACTACTACCCACGTGACGATTTCTCTGGTTTTACACATGGCGTTCATTAGCATTAAACAACTTCATTTTCCCCTGGTTTCCACACATTTGAAAAGCGAGCCGTCAATCACTTGTTCACCTTGCAGGTCATAGAGGGAGTCTGCGGCCGTGGCCTTTTTGGTGGGCGCCTGGGTGATGGGTTTGAGGTAGGAGCGGTAGCCCTTCAGGATGGACGCCATGAAGCGAAGGAAGGCCTCCTGGATTTCCATCTCCAGGGCCGTCTTCTTCTTGTGCCAGGTGAAGTCTGCCTCGATGGGGGTCATGTCCACGGCTGAGCCTTCCTCGCCTGCTTGGCGCACTGAAACTAAAACACACAATAAATTTCAAGATCAATTTTAACTGTTTAAATCAAATCTCGAGGTGTTTTATATTTTATTGGGGGACTTATGCACATTAATAAACTACTCATTTGATTAACATTATAACTATGGAGCCCCGAAACTGACAAAAGGTTATCAGACAAGTCAAAAATATAACTGAAAACATTAACAACTACATTTTTAAAATGGAGTGCATTAAGAAATATTAAACTTTATTCCTTTCCTTTAACCTTCAATCAGTTTGTTAAAACTTGATTTTTTTTAAAAACTCTATTTATTTTTCACTAGCTCATTTTAATGTTTTCAACATTTTCCTATATGTTTTTGTCTCGGCACACAGTCACAGTTATCTATTCCCTCTATTCCTTCTATTCCCCAAGCAACATTTCCTTTCCCTCACCATGTGGTCCTTAATGGAAACAAGAGATATACTCTTTAAGATGTAGATATGTAAAGTTATGAAAATACAAGCAAGATGTGTGTGAACTTCCATGTATCCATTTAACTTTGTTAGCATTAGCTTGCTGGCCAAAATGCATCAGCTTCTGTTACTAAAGTTTATGAAATGCTGCCACAGATGTATGCAGTACAGTGTATGAATTGACATTATCTGCACTGGCTGGTGTAGTTTTATGACAAATGTTTCAGCTAAGTAGCTAGCTTGACTGTTTTTAGCACTTTATAAACTTGTTTCAAAAAGCTACATAGGTTTATTCCTTTTACACTCAATTTTAATTATTTGACTAATACTATTATGATTGTATTAGTAGTCAGTTATATTTTTGACTGTTGTCCCATAAGCCTTAACTACATTTTGTCAGTTTCATGTCTCCATATATAACTACAGGGGGTGGACGAAATAACATGGCCATACAATATGAGATGCCGTTTGTACCAGTGGCCAGCTGGTGGTGCAAGTTGCTCAGTGAGCTAACGAGGCTCTTGCACGGCTTCTTTGGGAGGTTCTTCCAGTTGCTGTGTCTCTTTTCATCAGACCTGTAACACACAAGACCACAAAGGCAGTTAGCTGGAAGTAACAGGAGAGCTGCGCGCAAACAATCGGCTACGTGCTCTTGAATTAACAACATGTGCTGCTGCAATATTTGAGACGGTATTTGAACATTATGGAGCGCTGTGTTTACACAGCACAAAGCAGGCAGTGACGTGGGTTTAGTATCAAAGCACAGCATACAGGTAGATAGTGTTGGTGTCCAGATCCACACAGACAACATCTGGCGGCGGGTCATACAGGTCGAAGTAACGGGAGTCCACACCCACTATAAAGGGACATGGTGCGTTGAGGACGCCTGCTAGAGAGAGCGGGCACAGGGGGATGTAGGGACACTGCCACTGGAAGGGGAAAATCATCTGAGGACAGACGAGAGACAGAAGCATGATTATTTCAACCGGGTTTGACTATAATAAAGAGTTTTACATGAGAATGCCTGCATTAAACGCCAGACTCAAATTGAATGAGTCTCGCTTGCATAAGATATAACGCTTCTTTATTGTAACTGATTTATTGTGACACTTCAAATGCATTTGGGGGATTTTTGAGGATTGTGACATTCTGTGTATTCAAAGAGACATGGTTGGCAAAGTTCAATTATGTTCATGGAGCTGGAGAATCAGCAACCAATCTCTGAGAAAAATAAGTCAAAGGTCAAACACCTGAAAGAGTTGCATACTTTGAGGAAAAATTAAGTATGATGTTATTGTTGATGTTTTAAGATTGAATGTTGACCAGTGCATTGACTTTGAGATATAATAATAGAGTAGATGTAATGATAGAGCAATTTAACTGCACAAGTATAACAGTAGAAACTGCTGTATCTACATGCCTTTTAAATCTTATCAAAATGAAGAAGAACAATGTTAGTAGACTAACTTTTAGTAACTCATTCAC
This sequence comes from Coreoperca whiteheadi, assembly GCA_011952105.1. Taxonomy (NCBI): domain Eukaryota; kingdom Metazoa; phylum Chordata; class Actinopteri; order Centrarchiformes; family Sinipercidae; genus Coreoperca; species Coreoperca whiteheadi. The sequence goes on along the minus strand of CM022475.1, from coordinate 7,623,308 downwards.
GGAGGACAACGACTTCACCTGCGTTTATGTTGCAGAGAATTCCAAAGCAGATCATTCAGATAATCATCTAATATCAAACCTACATGTGGCTGAATTCCACATTATTGCAAGAGAGGCCTTTTTGTTGCGGGTCAGGGCAGGACCAGTTTTGACATGTGCCCTTATTGGAGCTAAAATAAATAATAAAAGATAGGATTGCTAGACTTTATGATGTCTAGTCCATGAGGACTGTCAAAAACTTTCAAAGTGTTAAAGTAACTAAACAATTTTGAAATAACTAACCGTAAATCCCCTGTACCATATATTATGTGTCTGTTATTACATGTTGTGAGTGGCACAGATGAAATAATTAGAAGCATTACTATGACGTGTGTAATTGTCTGCATAGTAAAAAGCTCCCTCTTGTAAATGGTGAGTTCACTTCACTGAGGGAATCATGATAGTGATTTCTGATTAAATGTCGGAAAGAAATGTGAGAAAACTGGGTGACATAATGCACGTGGAACTAATCACGTTACTATTGACCATCTGAAACATGTTTGTCAAAAACCTGTTCCTCGTCTTGCTGCTTGTGTTTACAGTGTTTGTAGTTCGCAGCATTCTGCCCGGCTGCTCTCATCATGTTTCTGGTTTCTGGAATGCTTTTAAGGCATCTGATCAAATCAATCATGGAAAAAAAGTATTAGTGTTAAAGTGGTTAAAGTTAAAGTGTTAAATATGGTTACATCAGACTACGCAGGTTAGATGAGGTAGTGCTGTATTTGATTCTTTTAATGTCAGTAATGGAGTTAGGCAGGGTGGAATATTATCTCCACTTGCCAAGGCAGCTGAATGATTATGAAACAGGCTGTGTTTTTGATCATCTCATACTTAATGCTTTTATGTACGCAGATTATAACTGTAGTATTTTCTTGACTACTACTTAAGCAGAGAAGCTTTGAAAGTAAGCAGTTGGGTCTGCACCACTATTTTTAGATGACTTAATGCAGTGTAAAGATTTATTGTATATCGACAATGTTATTAATTAAAATCTCAGGGTAACACATCTGTACATCCACCCATAATGTGGTCAGTAAAGTGAGGGTCTGGGTGTTTATAGCTTATTGTAAGCCCCTGTACACATATATGGTGTAGCTATAAAAAAAAAAAAGAAAGAGAGTGGGTGATAGTAATGAGGTTAATGGCATTTTAATTTGATGTATTTCATGTAACCGCTGTTTTAATGTTTAAATCTTGTGTTTTACTACTATGAACCAAAATGAAGTAAAGTGAATTGAATTGAAAATGTACGCAGATTAAAAAAGCAGCAGATGTTCCGAAACTCAATCTTGCCGGGAACACTACAGTCAACATGGCTTGTATGGTGGAGTGTACTCACAGCCACCACAGCCTCGGCCACTCCGGTGAGCACAGCGGGCCGGAGTGAGTGCAGCAGGATCTTGCTCTCCAGCAGGACAAAGTGCAGCAGCGTGGCGCAGTTCTCAGAGCCCAGATTCATCAGCAGAGTGCCGTAGTCTGCCCCGCTGACAGGGGGTGGGGGGAGCACAGAGGAGATGAGTGAGTTGATGAGTTCGGGCAGAGGACGGAAAACAAAACAGAGAGCAAGGGAGGGGAGAAATAAGGAGGCAGTGTGAAAAAAAAGAATTGATGGACTAAAGGGTTTATAACTGGGTTTGTAACTAGAGACAGTCATGAGCTTTGTAAGAGAGAAACAACGTAATTCAAAACTTCTACAAACTGTGGTAGATAATAAAGATACTAAAAAGGAAACAATCGGGTTGCGTGCCACTTCACAACTGTTATTTTAATTATCTAGATTTTCCATATCTACAGTGAGATCTCTGAAATTTGCAAATGCATGTGGTCGACAAAATAACACTATCACCTTAGAACATAATGCAATCCAACAACCCCGCAAGTCATACAAGCGTATAATGGAAAATCTCTGTTGAGACTGTGTGGCACTGACTCAATGTAACAGTCATTTCCAAGGATGTTGAGCAGTTTCTAATGTTGTTAAGACAATATCCCATTAAGTGGTCGCCGAAGAGTCTACTTCATTAACTGTTTCTATTTACTAAAGCAGTTTGTGTTTACAAATGCTATCGTGTAGTTTCAGACTTTTTAGGAACCTAATATGACCTTTCAGAAGGCTTTTTGTAATTGTGACTCAAAATTCATTTCCATTACCTTATAGTGTTTCTGAGATTTTGTCTAAGCCTTGTTAATCACAAAATTATGCAATGTAGGAAAAAGTCTAAAACAAATAATGATGCCCGAGGCTGTTTTCAGTGTGAGGCCTGAAAAAAAAAACCTAGAAAAAGCTAACACAAATGAATGCATTTGCTTTTTTTCTGGAACAATACACTGGTCTTTTTCTTTCAGCCTGCTCAGCTGTCTCTCTGTTCAACAAAGCACAGAATATGTACTGAAATTGTATGATGTATGAAGAACAAACTGAAATTTGCCACCCCATGTTTGAAAAAGGATTTTAACAAAGTAAGTGCACCTATTATTTATTGCGAAATTATTTTGATGAGCAATGGAAAGCCCACTGTACCTGAGGGGTAAGGGTGTACACACAGGCTGGGAGAGTATCAAAGTGTCGTGTGCCGAGAGCTGAGAGAAAAAAATGTTATAAATGTTCATATACATCACAAAAGAGATACAATTGTTAAAGTATATTTTTGTTTGACAATTATTAACAATAGAAAGGGATAAAAGACATGTCACCTGGACCAATATTCTTGGCCTTTGAGGAGAAGGAAATGACACGTTGTGCATGAAGTGCGAGATGTGCCTGTTGAGAGATATATATACAAAATGTCTAAAAATTCTTTTCAAACATATACAGCAACTATATTCAACCTATCGATGTGTGAGCTTTGAGATCTGTACAGTGCTTGTCCCCAACTAATTATATAAACATGTCAATATGTTGAGTAGTAGATTCTTACTTTTCAATAGGCAGTGGGTGTGGGCCTGAGACGGAGAGCTTGTACAGGAACAACAGGAACTTGCGGAAGGACTCAAAGAAGGGCCAGCGGGAGAGCAGGCAGATGCATTTATTGGTGTTTACAGGCCAGTTGGGGATCATCTTCTTCTCCACCGTAGTGAGCAGGCCCAGCTGGATCTTCTGCTTCTCGCTCAACAGATCCACTGAATACGGCTCATAGAACTGGATGGCTGATCCATACACCTGCAACCAGAGACGGACAAATTCCTTTTGTAACTCTTTGGCTTGGTAGCCAGTATAAGCTTGATCGAAATGTCATGAGGACGAGGTCTTTTAGAAGAGGACATTAAATCGGGAAACAATCGCCGTTTCATTAATAAAGGCTTTTAAACTGTAGCCCTCGTTTCTTTACATCACTGACTGACTGACTGACTGCTGCATCTCACCTTTTCACCAGAAGAGATGGTTAAGACAAACGTGGAGAAGACAGGCAGAGGATCACGTGTGTTTGGGGCCCAACACTCGATCTTGGCACCCATGGGCAAACAAAACAGAGGGACAGATTCTGACAGAGGGAAAGACTCATAGTCCTCTTCTGGGTAACGAAAGATGAGACCTGGGGAACAAAGGAAAATGCAAATGATAGTTATGTACCCCAAGTGTTGTTATGATGTAGTAATGTAGTATTGTCGAACAAGGCCAGGTATGATAGTAACTCAAACTTCCAGACAGGCTACAATTTTGGCTTTATTTCTCTGCAAAGATTAAACAAAAGGGGCTCTAAGAAAAGGGAGCTCAGTATTTTTCAGTTTGGATGAAAAGTAGTAATCAGTTAGTAAACTCTGGTTTCATTTTCAGGAAATAACTGCCCCACACGTAACGTGTTGTTTGGTATGATGCCCTTCTGACAAGACACACACATTCTTATTTGAACATGCGCATACAAAAAACCAGCCTGCAGACACACAAATAATGGGCGTGGCAGGAAGTGCTGCTGTCTGAGATGAATAAACAGCCGCCTCACAGGAAAAAGGCCGGCTGAACAGATAAAGCCAGCATGTGTGTCTGCATGGGTGTGTGTGTGTGTGTGCACACATTCATATGAACACTGATTATACGTGTGTTGCACAATAAATTCCAAAGGCCAAATAGTTAAGGAAGCATTCAGTTGGTGAAAATGTCACAGCCGTTTCAGTAATGCCAGCTGCAATAAGCAATAGCTATCTACAGCAAGATCCCAAATATACACTGACAGTGCCGCTCACATGAGCTTGAGACAAAAAGGTCACCGAGGCTGATGTTGACTTAATATCTGATCATTTTGATTTAAAAAGTCAAAGTTTAGACTCAATTCATCTCATAATAATGGCTCAATATTTCCCAACTGTGACTTAGAACGTCGGAATTTTACTTACTTTACTTACTACATTCCATTTCATAATTTTGATTTAGCATGAGTATTTTTATTTTAATCATTTTCCTTCTTCCATTATAATGGCCTCTTGGCTTCACTGACAATATTTTATGCACTGTGAACCACGTACATAATTTATTTAATTTATCCTCTCACTGCATTCTTTCTACACATAGTGGCCTTTAGGAACTCTTGTTTTCACGCTTACCTGAATTCTTTTTTTTTTTTTTTTTTACAAATTTCACACAATAACTAATAATTACTCTTATCTAATGTGCAATGACAATCAAATCAAAGGTAACTGCAGAAATGGATGTGAATTTCTAACACAGTAAGCCATCAGAAAAACATCAGAATCTTACTCACCAGCTTTGTAGCTGATGGAATTGGACGCAGATACTGATTTCTTGTAACACAGGAACACATTGGAGCCCCACTGAAACGTTCCAAACATAGATATTACACATTTGTTCTCTGAGGAGTGCAAAAGTGCTAGCCAAAAACCAGACTTACCATGCCACAGTTGAGGTTCTTGTCCACCTTGCAAAAGGTATGTGGTGGCGTCTCGCCCTTGCTGGTGACAATGACGCAGATGTCTGTCACTGCCAGGGAGTTCTGAGGCTGGACGGGCGGTGCTCGGCGGAAAGTGATGAAGATGCGCTGCGAGGTGGCAGAGCTGTTGTTGACGTTGGCGCAGCGGCCGTACGGCGTGGCCTGGATGACCTCGCAGCCCTGGATCAGTCGCTCCTTACCCTCATACAGCACACTGATAAACACAAACAGTAAGTGCAAATGTTAGCTTGGCACGACACATTTTATGCCTCCATTGAGAAGGAAGGTGAGATTATCTACAAAAAAGGGACAGCAGAGAGAAATAAAGATGTGACTCGAAGTCCGTACAGCTGTCTTTAGGTCTTAAGGTTACGGTTCAGTGTGCAAAAGTGACAAAAATGGTGTGGAAATTAAGACGGCAGAAAGCAGAGCGGAGCAAAGAGCTGGTATTGCAATGGAACACTAAAAACAAATCAGCTGTTTGAAACAGACAGCCAGAAGGAAAGAAAGAAAGAAGAATTTCTGTGTGGCACTCAAGGAAAACAGACACAGCAAACCGTGGATGTTTTCTGTGAGTAATGAGCTCAACAGTCTGACGCAAACGCTTCCAGAGAACCCATCAAAGCAGAATTAGCAGCAGGGTGAATTTTGCAGGGGAAAGATCACAACAATATCAAAAGGATGCTTTCCTACTATGGTCTATGCCTAATTTATATTTCCATCAGCTATGTACCAATGATGCTTTCTGACAATAGAACACTTTGACAGTGACAAATACAACACTGCAGAGCCGCAATCTTCACTTTTTTAAGTTGTAGGTGTGTTTCATACAGCGGGAGAATAAACAGAACCAAATATTTTGTTTTGTACATCTAAGAATGAGCTCCGATGTCATCAGCTGTGCCGTTTTCAGTCACCACCAGGTATAACATAACAGAAATGTGAAGCCTACACAATTGGTACGATCTAACTTACAAGGGAGAAGTTAACTACTATATGAAGCCTAGGTAAGGAAAAATGAAAACTGTAATAAATGTAACCACAACACAAAAGGAAGACGAAGTGAATTACAGTGACTTTACAACAGGACATTGTTTGGCCACTTTTGTGGGTTAGTACAACAAGCTGTAAACTCATCATTGACATATCTTCACCGCATAAAGTTATTATGCTGAATGTGTTAGCAAACAGTTATTACCTATTTACACGTGCAGCAGATATGGAGCAACATTATAATTCGTTTGGAGTTAAATAAAGATAAGTCCAATATTCACTCTCCTTTTAGCTCTGTTTTGGTCTCAACAAACTCCAGAGGGAAATATCTGGCTCTTCAGCTGCTAAATGCTCCACTATGTTCACCAGCTAGTCACTAACTTTGCCTGTGTGCGGTTAATCAGAGCTTTTTTGTTGATAACAGCTGCCTGCTGTGGCTGGAAACGACACTGATGAGCGAGGGGAGACCCAACCACGACAGTAAAGTTGCAGTCCTTAAAACCAAAACAGTGAGCCAAGAAATGCTGAAACGCAGCGTAGAGCTGAGGGGAACTGTGATAATTCTCTGTGTGTTCTTTACTACGAGTGACCCCGTTCAAACACCAGTAGTCTTTTGATCCATTGTTAGTACAAAAATATTGATTAACGCAGCTTTAAGTCTTCCAAACTGTCAGAAAACATTATGTTCACAGGAAAAAACTAACTCAAGCTCTCCCTTTCAAAGACTTTCCATTTGCTATTACCTGGGTTATGTGGAAGGAAACTTCAAGACTTCTTTATTTAATTTCCCAATAACTCAATTTTAATTTAAACACTGGTGTACAAATCTGGTTAAAAAGCATGCACTCCAATGCTGCGATATACACATACCAATCCACATCAGACTGAGTTAGGAAAAAGTTCATTCTTGAGAGACAGTAAGAAAGAGGCTGAAATGTGGCTGTATGGTGAGGATAATCTGGTTCAGTGTGTGGTCAGCACCACTGACTTTCTTCTTAAAGCTCTGGTTTTAAAGCAGACTGTAAACAGCCGCCGTGTGTGTATATTCCTGTTAAGTTATGCTGCAATAAATTGCAAACTTCTTTTTGCCATTCAAGCTGCTGCTTGTGTGCTTTACTTGTATTGCATTCTGACACCCCTAGACTGGGACGTAACACCGTCTTTAATGGGTGATGTGATTCAGAAATATTTACCAGTTGACTAATGCAAATCCCAGACAGTAAGAGTACTGTGCAAATCAAGATTCTCATACCCAACTTAGCACAAAATAAACACTTTTACTGCCAAAATGTTGCACTATCAGTCTCGGCTTCCTTATCACTGCTGCCCGAGGAATATCACACAGCTAAAAGTTGCACAAAGGAAAGCAACCAGTGCCCCGCTGTGTTGGATTTAGTTTTTCAAGACCGCCAGGCTCCTATGGTAGCATGCTCCATGTCCTCCTTTTCCATCTGGACAATGCAATGTGGGAGGCCAAAAGCTGTGATTGCTGCCCCCTTTAAACTTCGACAGGCACACATTTTCTTTATCTTGTGCAGGCTACAGGGCAGCCATCGCAGACATAATAGTCTTGAAACACTCCATTTATTCTGAAAAGAGTGCAGGACGAACCCAAAGGGGCCAGGAGGACAGTTGCCAGCAAAATCTCATTAAGGCAACAAAAACAGAGTCCTAAGGGGCACAGTGAGTTGTGACGCTGCGGAGCCCCGGGCTGGGAATGCTGGCTTCACTGACAGCAGAGGTGGCAGAAGGAGGAATGAATGATTTACAGGTTGCTAGTTTTCCATTTCTTCCTTTGCGGTGGATAAAGACATGCAGGCGGGAACAGATCAGGAAGGGATGACACCGGAGTTGCAACATGGCCAAAAATATTTACTGGCCTTCTGCGTTGAAGCTCAACCAAAACAGAACCATCAGGAGGCGAACCAATGCTATACAATACACCTACTTATGGCCTTTTTATTAAAACACACTATCACTTATTAATAATAGACCACAAAGTGATGAATTTTACATTAGGAGTCTCTTAATATCGTCTCTGTTTGCAGCAACACAGAAAGGAAGCTTGTGAAATCTGTTATTCAGTCTCATCAAACTGCATGAATGATTGGGTGCTTCAACCAATGACAAAAGCAGCTTGACAACGTGAATCCTTGAATACAAGTTTGCTTCTATTTCCTCCGCCCCATATGTCTGTTAGCACGCTACGCAGGATTGCACAATCTCTTAAAGGAAACAAGACTTGACATTCGATCTCCTGCTTATGCTCAGAGCACAGTCGGCTGCAGGGTTTCATGAGGGTTTTTACGTACTTCTACGGATTAAAGCTACATTTAGCAGAAGGGAATCAAATTCATCACAGAGCGAGCGGAGTGCAGTCGGTCTGTTGCAATCTTTGTACAGCGCCACCAGTTTCAACGAAATTTGCATGGGAATCTTTCAGAGAGGGAGCAGAGTGTTGTCTCTTGTAACTGGAAACTCCAGTCTGTTAGTGGGGGACACAAATAGGTCTTAGTCTATAGACAAAGACTAAGGTGTGTGGAGACCTGAAATGCCTCAGGCAGTTGCATCATTGTTCTCAATGAAGCATTAATATTGCTAGTTCATTCAGGACGAACGAGTTAACGGATATAAAGCACTGGTGATGACGTGTAGGTAACATGTTTGGCTCCTCTGAATAAGTAAGGACAGGGATAGCTGTAGGCTTACTGGACTGGATTAAGTGACTCATAATGGGTTCCCTCTGTTAAGACAATAGAAGGAAGCAGGAAAATTGTATCAATGGATAGGAGCCAAGAGGTGTGGCTGAGAGGGAGAACTTCATGATGCAACAGGGGTGAGTGAATGAAGTAGTCAACACCCCGACTTCCTTCCAACTCTGTAAACATGTTTTTTTTCTTGCCATCAAAGTTACATTAAATATGACACTAGGGGACACAAAATATTACAGACTCCATTACTATAAGCTTTACAAAAAGGTAGAAGGCAAGTGTCCCAGTAAGCCATGACAGCATGACAGTGAGCCCAATACCAGGACCCTGAAACTCAGCCATTATTTTTGACACACTGAGCCTCTGAATCTACTGTAACTTGGCAGAAGGGCAGAAGACAGGATTTAGGAGTTAACTGGCTAAATTAAAGCTAAATCTAGTGTTAGCTAGCTAACGAACTATATAATAACATTATCACTTTGCAAACTTATGCTCTCCTAATGAATGATTCATTAGGACAAACAATGAAGCACAATGAAGTTTGTAAGCGCAAACAAACAAACAAAGTATAAATGGGTTATTGAAGTTTTTGTTTTACTCATATGTAGGGTTGGGGATCACTCATTTTTATTGATATTAATACCATTTTTGAGACTGCTTAACGATCCGAGTCTTTATCGATGCCACCATCAATACTTTTCTATTAATTTGGTGGAAAGACGAGACGACAATAAATTCTAAAATAGAACTGGTGTTGCCGTTATTGCTTAACTGCGAGTCTGTGACTGTTTTGACTTATGAACAGCATGAAATTTGCCTTCAGTAGCACTGCTGATGCTGGGCATTTATTTGAAAAGGAATAGACATGTCCTGTTCAACATTATGTACAACTAAGAGAAAAGTAAAATAATATATCAGCAGCAATAAATGTCCAACAAATATTTCCAACAAGATGCGGTGAGCTTGAGCTGACCACCACCTAAATGAATGAAGTTGGCGAATGTTAAACATATTTTGGCCTATCATTAAACACGACTCATCACTCGGCCCTCCAGATGTTCTTCTATCAGACAGAAGGCAAGTGACACATTTTTAATAATGTAAAATGTGCTAAAATATGAAGAAACTGTTTTGTTTATGTTCCAATGAGTGTTTTGTTTTCACAGTAAAGTGTTGGTTAATGTCGGTACTGTCATTTCTGGATTATCATCAATTGGAATTTTTATTCTCAATGAACGGGACTTGCTAGTTGGGGGAAGTCGGGGTGCACTGACGGTGTGTTCCCCGTTACAAGAAATTAACCTCAAACATTAATGGCATCTGGCTTCCTCCCTATAAATGTAGCCAATCCTTTGTTCAACGTTCCTAGCTAGAAATTCAATTCTTCTTCGTTAAGTTTAATGGTGGTTGGCAGGCAAGTCAATTGAATTCAAAAACGTTATTAGACAACCCATGTGTGTCTGTGCGCCAGTGATTTGATGTAAATTAAATGACTCATCTCTGGAGACATAACGTTGCGTTATAGGACCCGCTAGTCTCGATAGCAGTACAGATACAATTGGACCTTTTTGATTTTTCGGATATAGAGAAATTTTGAACCAGGTCCCTATGGAACTGGGTTTCGATCCCCATCCCTACTCTTATGTGGAGTTTGGGCTCATGTAATGCAGAACAGTGGAACTGAAGCCACTTATGATGAGTATCTTGCTGTTGCAGGCATATTCACATTCCAGATTACAAACACTGACATAAACAAACTGCTGACTCACCCAATGTCAATGAGAGGAGGCTTCCCTCGACTCCTCTTGTAGCACAGAAACAGCTCGGGGCTCTTAAGACTGCCATGATTAAGGTTTGCTGGCTGGCCGCTGTAGGTGCTGTCGATGCAAGTGAAGCCCTCGGGCACGGTTTCTCCTGCCGACCGGTTAATGACGGCCAAGTCAGTGATGGGCGCTTTGGGCCCGCCGGACTTGGTCTCCGACAGGTCCTGCTCCAGGGGCGTGGACTTGTCGGTCAGCCCGGCCACCACAAAGTAGTCGGTCACACGGTGACCCTTGTCCTCGATCATGGCTGGGCGTACCTGGAAGTATGAAAGAGATACGAGTTTAATTTGGAATTTATATAGCCAAGAGTAAATTTGTTTGCCTAATACACAATAAACCCTCCTGTATTTAGGCAATATCCACTGAGAACACTGCATGTTACTGAAAGCAAAGTTCTTACATCTCACTTTTGGACAGCGGGATGGATTACACATGCAAGCATACACAGAATGCTAAGTAATACTGTGGGGCCAAGGCAATAAAAAGGATCCTTCAAGACTGCTGCACCACAACGACGCAAACAAACTGAGGGAGAAACAAGGGGTAGACTGGGTTTGTTGACATTCACAAACACTCTTGTCATTGTATATCACCGCACCGCTCCAATTATATTGAGAGAGTTATCGTCTACAGAGAGCCAAGGGAGAGCAGCCGGGCCCGGAGGAATGCTCAGAAATGCCACTGAGAGCGTAAATCAAGCAGACACCAAAGTCTATAAAACGCTTCAAATATGGTCGCAAATTTGACTCGAGTGACAAAACATATGAAAAGCGACACCCAGTTTAACAGTTGGAGCTGCTCATTTGAATTGATTTGTAAGAAATTTTGAAGTACAAGTTTCTCTTTTCTAGTTAATGCTTGAGTCATGACAAGCAACCAAATTTAGCAGTCAGTGAAATAAGTTATTTCTTTCAATCTTATTTGTGACATAAGACGCGCTGTTTCCACAAAAGGGCTCTTTTAAAGTATTTAAAAAGGGAGATGCATTGTATTTGAAAAGTGCTGCTCATCAAGTATCTACAGTATATATTATAGGGCAAAAAAAACGTGTTCCTGTTCCAAAGGAAAGCAGCTGGCTTATCAAACCTGGCCAAAAACAACAAAGAGCAATTGGTTGTCTAGGAAGAAAGAGAAACTTAAAGAAAAAAACTCCACGTCGCCTTCAAAGAGCTGTTAGGACCTACACAGGAAGTTTCTTTTTTCCAGTGGTGAGTCAGCTGTGGCAAGAGGGAGGAAAAAAAGAAGCCTCTTTGTACGGCCACAGTGAGCACAGACAGCCTGGACTTCATGACACAGATTGTCCATTGTAGTTTCTTCATTTCTACTCTGTACTGTAATACTTCACCAAACGACATGATAATAATATGTTTTCTAAAATCATTGTGAAGACACAGTACAGGCAATTTGAAAGGAAAAGGTAGAGAAAATCTAAAAGAGGTCGATCTATCTGTGTGCAGGAGACAGGAGTGCGCGCTAGCGTCCACTGGCTGCAATACAGTGCAGGACATCCGTTGGCTTGTGCTGTGGAAGCAGTGGCAGGAGGCAGACTGACCTGCCTGGGAGAAAAATTATTCAGGCACAGCAAGACAGCTGACACACTTTCCACACATTTTCCACACAAAACAAACCCCTTTTCCAGACTTTGAGCCTACTTTTTGATTTTCGTCAACTATACAGCATGCAGTCTTGGGACAACAATGGCAAGATATGTGTGAAAAATAGTCAAAATTTTATTTCATTCTTTGGACCACCATATAAACCCATATCTCATTAAATGGTAAGTGCAGCACTGCGTTTGAGTTGTAAACTTGGCATTTTGCCCATGTGAACACGCCAAAATGGATTTGTTTCAAGTACGCTGCCAGCCTTAGAGTCCAGGTAGCTTTGAAGAATTGTAGCTGGATATTTGCCCAGAATTTGGCCCATTTATTCATTACTCTTTAAAACAATGTCGGGAAAACACTCAAATCAAGGAGCCTCGACCAGCAGAAACAATATACTTTTATGTCATATCCAAGCAGAGACAGAATGACTTCAACTTTCCACACACAAAGACAGCAATAAAAGTGCATCAATGAAGATGGGATGGATTACCAGCTCACTCCCACAAATCTTGAGGGTCAGCTGTTGAAGTAAGGCAGGATGGAAAAGCTCAGATGAGTATGCACTAGATCTCACAGGTAGGTAAGGCAAGGAAGAGAAATATCAAAAACGGGATCAGCGCTGCATTTTGCGTACTCGTATTGGAGACCACCCCTAAGAACTCACTTTATTTCAGTGTTTTCCTTCCAATGCAGGACATTTACTCATTTTGAGGAATGTCACTGAAACATATGTCCTTATTTTTTTCTTGTAAATAAAAGTCGTAAAAGCCCCAATGATTCCAGATGTGGCTTGTTGCAACACAATGAATAATGTCTGCCCAACCCCTTAAAAAACCAAGGTCGTATTGACTGGATCCAGCTCTTATTTTATGATGATGCACAACAGCAATCTTGAGCTGTGTTAAGACTTAATGCTCTGAAAAGATTTACTGCACTGTATCCATGGTTACATCTCACTGTTCAAAACCCTATTCAAGCAAAATTCTGTTTTCAGACTATATTTGCTTTATAACAAACCGCACTATTAAACGTGTTCTCACCAAAGACTGGCCAGTAAATGTGCTCTTGTGGTGTAACCAGTGACTGGATGGTCTTCCTGTGTGCGTATGTGTGGTTGAATTAATATCCGTTTATAGCTAAAACAAACTCTGATATCCCTCCCCAAATTGGACATCTGTTTATTATACTTTTTCCCTAAAGTATGACATGGTATCAGAATCAGTATGAAATCACTAAATGATTTACTGCATTCATGTACGTGGGCCTCGATGAGATTGTAAACGTGGCCGTGAAGTGCAGATGTCGTGCATGGAATATTGTCCGACACTTACATTACCGCAAATAGAGAAGCCCACAAACCACAGCAAGAGCTCCAATCTGTGTGTAAGTATGACATCTAACTGGGAGGGAGTTCCAGCTTGTAATATATCTGTTCCCCGAAGGACCCGCGTTAAGTGTCCCTCTTTTATATCATAACAGATGACCTGTAATATCCCCCAGTCAGGTTGCGTACACATGACGTGGGTATGGGTCGGGCAGCGCGTCACAAATGGACAGTTGCCTGCATTACATTGGTTTCTAATAATTATTTTTCAACACTGTGGATTTTAGTCTCTCAAATTCAAATTTAGAGATATTAAGTCAACACACGAGTCGAACCAGTAGCATATAAGCTAAGAGCTGTATTTACAGAATATTGTATGGCATTAACGGCATGTGTTTGGCCACTTGGGGGCAGTGGAACGAGCTGTAAACACAACATGGACATATTATCACCTTTTAAGTTGATATGGTATAATTGTTAGCAAACAGTTGCTTGTTTACACATCTAGCAGACATGTTGCAACATTAGCATTCATTTGGAGTCGTGTTTCTTCCCACATGACGAACATAAGACCATTATTCACTCGATACTATAAGAGCGGTAACGTAGCAGGTCAGAAAACCAAAACAAAAAGGCCATGAAGCTCTGTATTTCTGGCAAAAGGCAAAAAAGACAAAATGATACATGTATTGTGGAAAGGATGGTGTGTGGGTGCAGTGCCTCGCTTTTTCACTCGGAATAAAGAAACAAAAATGTGATCTTTTCTTAGATTTAACAACTCTGTTTTACAAGACTAACATGAACATTTTAATCCTTAGTCACAAACATCAGCCTCTACAATTGCTCCGCTCTGAAATGGCAAATCTGGTATAAAAACATCAAGGCTGTGAGTCACACATCCTTCAGACAGCATGGGCACAGATCATCACAAAGTGTCACAGCATGGAAAAAAGCAATGTTAACAGATAAAAAGATTTAAAAAAGACAAAAACATGATCCTGGGCAACCAGCAGATCTGTTCGGCCCTGATTGGGCTTTGAATGCTGCCCAATGAAATGTTCACCATGCCAGCGAATCAACATGTACTTCACGACATTAACCCCTCACAATCTGATACTGACTTTTCTCTGACATTAACTGCTATTAGACTTGTTTTTATGCGATGAGATCATTCAGTTTTTTCAACAAAACAGCTTAATTGCTTGAAATTCTGCACTGACCCAGAAACTGGGCTACGTGTGTACCACTCAAAGTCACACTTACTGTAGCTGCTGTAATCTTCCACACATGCACAACCACAGACACCTGCTTTTGTATAAAAACCGAACCTCAGAACTAAATCAACAGCCTTTTACGTGGACAGAAGCATTACTTAAACTTGCATTTTACTCACTTCAGTTCTCAGTATGAGGGTTGTTCTGATTCTGCGGGACTGTGCATCACATGTAGGGTATCAGCAGGCTGTTTTACCAAGGAATATGACGTATTGATATTTCAGGGACTTTCCCATGAATACCAAAAATACCATTTAATGCCCTCCTCTTCTAATTAAAAACTGGGGTGGACGGTAGCGATGCAAAGTGGCTATTTGTTGCGGAAAGGTAGTCTGTCGTGCTATATCGTGTCCGTACAATAAAGAGGGAACTACAGCAAAAAGGCAGCCGATGAAACCATCACTGAACATATACATGTGTGCGTGTGTGTGTAATTATGTTTCCCTGCAAGGCCAAATAGACACTGTTAGGTGTGCACACAACTGTGGACACACTCTTAATGCTGGAACCATTTGTGACAGTCCCCTCTGCCTCCACCACACACACCCCGCCACAACCATACAAATATCTCTTTGTAACAGGCCATGATAGACAAACATTGGCGCTGCCATGGCAACCCAGCCCCAACAATGCCAAGCTGCGCGACCCTGAGCTGCGACTAGTGTTACTCTAGCTGAGGAAATTGATCTTTAAGTCTTTCAAGGGTACATTTAGTATGGCTGACATGTTCTCTTTAGTCTGCTGTCAGCCACATTGAAATAAAGCCCTGCCTCTCAGTTTTAGAAGTAAAATGGCAGAGAAGGCTTGTTTTATTGTCTGCTTTTATGTCCAGCGAGCAAATAAAACATGGTAGTGGCCATAAACGGCGAAGGTGTTGACAGGGGATTAGACTAAAAGGTTTAAAGCTATTGTAAACAGAAGTGAACATAACATTTAGGATTTTCTGCCCTTGTGACGGCATGCAGGGTGGGGGAAAAAAAAAAACAGTCAAGGGAGCTTTTAAACCTCGAGGCAAAAATTGTGAAGCTTCTTGGGTCAAACGGTAAAATGACTGAGTCAAACTGACTGACAAACTGGTCCGTTAAATTTCCACTATATTAAAGTTTTGTGTTGTAACTTGAGCCCCTGCCTCTAAAAAGGTTGTGCTTCGCCCCTCCCTCCCCATGTGTAGACCTGTTCCTCTGTTACACCTGAGCCCCGACGATCGAGTGTCACGCTCTTTGTCTGGGTAGCACTTGGGGAGTGGGGTCACCACGAACCATGACAAAAATACTATGAAGCTTTAGAGGGCATGTATTCTGACCGCTTACACTGAAACTGGTTTCTGGCTTCCTTGCATGAATGCGTAAAGCTTAGGCCTTAACATAGAATGAGTCTCCAGTACACTTTCAGTTGTAATGTATAATACACACCATTTATTCTTCACTGCAACTAGCTCAAATTAGGTTCGGCCAGTACAATATATACAGTGAGACAATCTTTTTGACATACTGCTTATACCATATTTATCTAGTGCGGCTACGATTAGTCGATTAATCAACTGAAAGAAAATGTATCTGCCGTTATTTTGATAATCGATTTATGGTAAGGAATTTTTTAGCAAAATCTATTATTTCAAGTTCTGTAAAAAAACTTTTTCATTTAAAAAAAAAAAAAACCAACACTATTTTAGAGCATGTTTACCAACACAGCCATCCCAAATAAGAGGGCTGTAATGGAATACAACAAGATGTAATGAGTAATAAGTAACTAGTAGTACTGTCATCAGTCTTTATCTAAAATAAAAAAGTTCTCAAATCCTGAGTGGCTCATTCCTCGAGGCCCCTGATTTCCCTGCACTGTAAAGACTTGTTTGGTAGCACTGGTCTTAACTTGCTTGCAAACGTGCCAAATGTTGGCTATGCAGCCCAACAACCCCTGAGGGCAGAGGAAAACTCACTAGCTGCCATAAATAAAACTGGGGAGGTCCCACTCGTCACATGCGTGTGTACCAAACCTGATGTTTGTTCACTTTTAGCACTTGTCTGGTGTTAATGGCGTTCACCTGGCCAGCCCCTTCATTTCCAAGGTACTAAATTCCAAGCTCAGGGGGACAGAACGATGAAGAGAAA
The DNA here is from genome assembly GCA_011952105.1 of Coreoperca whiteheadi. Classification (NCBI taxonomy): domain Eukaryota; kingdom Metazoa; phylum Chordata; class Actinopteri; order Centrarchiformes; family Sinipercidae; genus Coreoperca; species Coreoperca whiteheadi. The sequence continues at coordinate 7,606,546 of CM022475.1, read as the reverse complement.
GAGACAGGGACAGACAGAAACAGAGATTTCTCTATTTAAGTATACAGTGTACAGTGGAACCCCTTACTCCATCCTCCATGGTCTGCCCCACAATGATCTCATCCCTTTCACACAAAAGAGCCTGGAGGCTTGTTCCCCAGGGGTGAAAGAGCCTGCCTGTGTGTGTGTGCGCATGCACAAGTCTGCGGTGTTTGTGTGTGTAATGCTGGACAACAGACAGTGCTATGTCTGTCTGAGGTATTTCAGCAGGAGCCCTGCCACGCAGATCCACTCACAGCTTGTTTGAAACAGCAGCTGAGCATGACACACAATTGTCATGTACTGTACCTTGGACAAATGAGAATAAAAAGCAGTGTGTGTACAGATGCAGTAATTATACTATGGAGCAGGCGGCGCCTTGGTAATAAATAGTAGGACAGGCCGATCCTTCACACCAACCCCTCTATTGTGACAAGTGTACATGTATGTCAGCTTCTGTGCAAGTGCTACTTATTCATCTTCATGCAACGCTACTGAACTGCACTTTAAATCATTCCTGAAAGCGCAGCTATGCCTACTGACAAAAAATGGTCACAGCGAAAAATCTATAAATGAAAAGGTGATTTTATCTCAGCTTTAATAGCCTCTGACACATTACCCTTTCAGCTCCTGTGGCAGCTGCTGAGCCATGGTGTGTCAGCTTCTGCAGCACCCGTTTCCACCAGTGTTTTTAGCCAAATCGAGTGCCACTCTGTAGCTCTGGGCTTTGGAGGATGTGAAGAGCAAAGTGGCCCTCCCTGCCACCTGTCATCACAGTGTGCTGTCGGCGGTGAAGGCCAGACTGCGTATAAGGTGCCAATGAGGTGACGAAAACTCCATTTTACAAGGCGAAGACCACAGAAAAACCAGCACGCTGTGCTTTGGACTCAAGATGGACTCAAATTAAAGCCAGTTGAGTTTCTCTCTGATTGAGTTCATGTGGTGCAGGCTACAGTATGTGGGCTCATAGTTGGCTGTTAAACTGCGGTCTGTAAAATACCTCATCCTGCTATTAACCTAAACAGTGTGTTGTGATGAGACCAACAGCCTTCAGTCTACAATACAGAAAAAAAAACTGACATTCTGGTTAAAGCTGGCAAAACTATGCTCAACTGCACTTGCCGGAAATATATTTGACTGTTCAATATTTGCTGTTCAGAATTTGTGAGAGGTGCAGCATTTGCAGTCTATCTGCTTTTTGGCTCCAGATAAGCCTGTGTGATAGTCTGGCCCTATCATATCCATGTGCTAACAACGTCTCTCTCGCTCAGCACGGCCTGAACAAAGCAAAACGGTTGAACGCTGTTCCTCAATCGTGTTTGTTATACCCTAGCAGCTGTTTGGTTTTTTTTATATACAGAGGCAATACGTAAACTCAAATTTCATTTAGGAGCTGACGACAGCCATCAACACACTTGTCAGAATAGGTGTCTGACTGCCAAATCACACTGATAACAGACACAACAGATAATGTGTGTTGTCATTTCTGCTTGAATTTTCAATGCTCTAATTGAGCATAACATGTCTGTCATGTTACTGGAATACTGTCCTGACATTTGCAAGGTGAAACTTTATCAAAAAAAAAAAAAACTACACACAACAAAGACAAATAATCCAAAAAGAATTATATACTACGGCTGCAACAAATTATTTTTAAAATCAAAAAAAACATAAATTTTCAATTAAAATAATTAGATTTGCATTGCTTAAAAAGGTACTGTGTGGAGTAGAAGCAAGCTAGCATCCTGGGTATGGGCCAAAACAGTGAACACAGCAGAACCGGGACCCAACACAGGCCCCGAGACCAGCGGAGGCCAGTTCGACGACGGGGAATAAAGTCCAAACCAGCTCAAACCAGAACTTCGACTACGAGGACGAAAAAGACACAGGAAAAGGGTTCAGGAGAGGCATGAAGCGAGAGAGGAGCGAGAAGGCCGGCCATCAGTCAGCGCCCATCTCCGGAGGCCTGAGCGGAGGCCACAGGCAGGGTCAGCCCCGGGGTGCCAGGAGCCAAACCGGCCAAGAAAACCACCTCGGTAGAGTATCCCCTGTGGTCAAACTGGCCTCCATCGGTCTCGGCGTTCTGTCCAGGTCTGGCCGTGTTCACTGGGAGGCAATAAATTCATCCAATTCACTGCCCATTATCGCTATTTTTCCAGCTACTCTAGCTGTCATGGGAGGGTGCCGGCCGTTTGTGGACGTTAGCGGACCCAATTTCTAAGCTAATGTTAGCTATTGCAGTACACTGTTGGCGCTGTAGGGGAGCTGAAGAGACGCAAGGCACTCAGGAGTGCACATAAACGCCACATCCTTCTTGGATTTCTGCGGAAACACCACCCCAAGTTCTTTACATAGAAATAAGTCCTCAGGCTGTTCTAGGCAACTGAGAGAGTCAGAGGTCTTAATTTTTAAGTTACATTACAATCCGTTCACAAATTGGCAATAGAAAGCGATTAATAACATGTAAAAAAAAAAAACTCCACACAGTACCTTTAAACTATAATGGCATTGAAAATAATGACAAATGTCCAAATTAAGTCAAAAGATGACTTCAAATTGCTTACTAAATATGCCAGTCAAAAAAAATTAAATAAAATAATCAGCTCAATGATAAAAATAAGTACTTCTTTCACATTTTAGAAGCTGGAACCAGCAAATGTTTGGTATTTTTACTTAATACACAACTATCAAAACTGTCCTTCATTAACTAACTGACCAACCATTTCAGCACTATAACAAACATCTACTAACTAACACAGCAGGCTCAACCAAACCGCCAGTTCCCCTCTAGTATTTTATCTCTGTAAATCTTTGTCAACCCAACAGCAATTGGCACCGGATCCTTGTTTAATGTTTTGTCAAGATAACATCAAAGCAGCCGGCAGCAACCAGTGGCTAGGAGCAATCAGGGGAGAGGCAAAACAAATCCCAATAAGTGCAGCTAAAAATTTACACTTTATCTTCCTGGATCCCTGTGGGTCTCTAGTTACGCAAAACACTAAGACCTGAGCACGTGATTTAAGAGGCAGGTGTGCTTTCAGAGAGCATGACACACTCTTAAGTGTTTGCGGAACTGTGTCAAAAACAACTGTTGCCTGCACAGCCAACGGCAGTAGGTGGGTCACTCCCACGGCATCACACGAAAGGTTAGACAAGGACAGTGACAAAGATTTGAAATCTAGTCAAATTATTTAAAGTTTGCTGTAAAATTTGACTTTCTACAGTTAAAAAACAACCTGGGTGGGTTGGATGGTGAGAGGCAGCTCAGAGCAGTAAGGCTAGGCTCAGCAGAAACATCACAAGACTGGCTCCCTCCTGGAGCGTGACAGCCGGCGGACAGAGAGCATTCTTTCCACTCGAAGGAGAAGGGAGAGAGGGCAAACTCATTGCCCTTACTGACTAGCTGGGTCTATACTAACTCAGGCCCAGGCCTACTTAAAGACGAAGACTAAAACACTACTGGCAAGTCACACCAAAGTTCGAGGGTCAGAGTAAGGAAATAGGTTACCTTGGAGGGTTTCTGGCTGGATTTAAAGATCCTCGTTGTTGCTCTTTGGCTAGAAACGACTATCTGGAGTTAGTTAATATGTCTGCAGACTCAAGCAGCTTAACAAAATGGGTTTGTGTTTCATGTAAGTATTGGCTCAGCAAGCCCAAGAACTTGCATTGTCAGTAGTCTCGGTAAAGGATCTGTAGTTATTTCTGGCTGATTTAAGTAGGAAAGAAATATTTGAAACAGTAGGCTAATTGCAATGGTGAGGAAGAAGATCGGGGTTGCTGCAGTGTCCTTGAGCCAGACAATGACGATGACCTCAGATGTCTTTATGGAGGAAGACTTCCTTCGCACGAGTAACAAAAAATATACAGTTAATAATTAATATCTAGAAGACACTACATTTGCGGGTGACAATTCACAGTTAAAACATTTGAAATAGTTGAAATGCTTAAGCAGTTGAAGTTGTAGTTGAAATACAACTACTGAAACTTGAAATAGCAATTAAAATGAAAGAACTAAGTTTCAGTGGAACTTCAAGCTCTGAAAGGAGTTGAAATGTCATTCAAGTGTAATGAATTGACTAGGAAGTGTCAGTTGAAGTGGAAATCCTCAAAGAAATTGGTGCCAGTTCAAGTGTATAAAAAGCAAGATGTCAGTTGAAGTGTAAGCACTGAAAGGAGTTGAAGTTCATGAACAGTGGAATTTGTGGGAATTGGAAGATCTGAAAAAGTTTATTTTTAGACCTTAAACCTTAAAGTGTCAGTTAAAATGTGAGCTCTAAATGAAGTTGAAGTTCAATTTTAGTGTAAGCACCAAGTGAATTTAAAGCATCAGTTAAAGCAAAATTGCTAATAAGAAACTTCATGACCTGAAAGGATTTGAAATGTCAGCTAGGTGATGAATTGACCTGGAAGTGCCAGTTAAAGTGAAAGTCCTGAAAGAAATTAGTGCCAGTTCAAGTGTAAACTGAAAAACGATGTCAGTTAAAGTGCTGGCTGAAGCGCAAGCGATGAAAGCCATTGGGAGTGAATTGTGTACGAACAGCTCAAGATTTGGGAGTTACAAGAGCCGAATAAGTTTTTTGTCGTTCACTGATGAAGACCTTGAAGTGTCAGTCAAAATATAAGCAGTGAATGAAGGTGAAGTGTCAACTGCTTTTCTGCTGCTAAAAACAGTTGAAGATTCAGCTCTCAAACGAGTTGAAATGTCAGTCAAAGACAAACGTGTTCTTGGGAAACACTCCTCACTGTCCGACAGAACAACTTACTGGCTTTTTTTACTTTTGCCTAGGCAACCTCGGAGTCCTTCCACAGCCTGTTGCTGCTCCCTTGTCCAATCTACTTCCTTTCCTTGGTCACCTGACAGAGCCTTTGGATGACCAGCGGTGGAGGCAAAGTGCAAGTTCAATGTACACAAAGCCACAGTGCAGCCATGACCCATTTTATACCTGCTGCCTGGTGGTAGGAGGCAACAAACACTCCACTCCCACTTTCCAGCTGCTCTCAGGCCAAGCCAAGGTCAAGAAAGACATTTTTCTGCTCTTTCCACGTGTCAAGGGCTCAGTGGTGATACTGCCTCCACAAGCCTTGATGATTCTTTTATCTGACTTTCCTGCTGCCAGGTGGTAAAACACCTAAATGGAAAATATGAATGTCATCAGTACAACACAAGAGGAAGTGCCGTCCTCAGTTTTGCTGGGACTTGTGCCATGGCTGTCATAGCAGGAAAAAAATCACATGGATGCCGTGAATCACCAAAACTGTGACGCGAAGCTGGAGCAGGGAGTACTCTGCTGCCCTTAAGGGTTATACTACTACTGGCTCGCAAACAGTCAAGTGCTGAGACACAGATATGCGAGCACCTTGGCATTGCATTCAACGGAGTTTGTGCTCACTCCACACGCAGCCAGAAAGCCAACAGAGGCACCTTACCCAACTCGTATGCCTTAGGTTTAGGGTCACACAAATGCAGGCATGGCACATTTAGAGGGAAGGAAGGCCCCTGGGTAAAAGCAAACCAGTGCCCAAAAGGACGTCTCTTTGATTTCACCCAGGAAATTCAGTTTGTGTGCCTGAGGGCAGACACCTGCAAGGTTAGGTAGGCTCCAGGAGAGCAGAGTCTGCTTATCTGGCGTCAATGAGGGCCCCGGGGGACAGAGGACAGAGGAGGAGGAGGGGGGGGGGGGTAGAGAAGGGGGAGGATGGGTGTTGTATTCCCAACTGTTGCATCCGACCCATAACTAGGTCAACTTTCATGCAGGAAACACACATCACTGCGGATATAACAAAAGAAATGTCCTCCTGTGGCCAGCCTTTGCAGTGATACGTGGCCGCCTCTCTTTGCGCGGTTGGATAACAAACACACGACGGAAAGCGCAAAAGCAGCGCGCAGCAGCGCAACACCAGGAAAACGTATATACCGCGGGTGACCTTACTTCTGCACAACTTAAGTCGCCTTAAAAAGAGTTAAACTACTTTTTCTAATCCCGACAACAAGTTCTGCTTAGTCTCAGCTATCTCCATATTCAAAAATATATGCACTTACCAGCTGTTTAAACTGCAGCGAGAGACAATGTTGACATGTAGGCAACTTGCTGTTTTTAGCCGCTTGATGTGTTCCGTCTTTCTATATGTGCAAACCGAAACTGGCTAAACCAGGACGGCGCGCCGAGAAAAGGCACTTCGAAATACTCCTTTGAAACTCTGCTGGCCACTTCTTCGCCACACTTTCATCTGAAGTTGTCGGCGGAGGTAGGCGCCATGTTTGTGTCTGCGCTGGTAGTTTTGTTGGTGAGCTTTCTTCCTGAACGTCTCTCTCGGACTGGAACCGCCCAGAGAACAGGAGAGGCTACAGCTCCTGCTGCAGCTGACAGAGGCTGGCTGTCAAGCTCGCCAACACAAAACCGGCATCTTCCGGCGTGTCCTTTGAAAGTAAAACACCTAAATGGGAACAAATGTGTTGCAGATTTCTGCATAAAGTTATTTATTCAACATTTAAAGGGTGTTTGTCAATAGATATATTATTATTAGTAGTAGCAGTAGTGCCATACTACAATGATTACAATATATTATAAGCCTATATAATATTATTTATCAAATATTTTAGTGTATAGTATACTACATATGTATTACACACAACATTGCTGCTTTTTCATATTGCATTAACTATTATACATGCATAACTATATTTATATTATATATACTAGATACTACAACTTCTGTATTACTCTTGAGGAGCCACAAATCTACCTACACAAGACCTGCGCAGTTGCAGTGCTGGCCTCATTACTTCTGCGCATATGCACAGCTATTTTCACAATGCACAAGTCATATGCATAGCCCAAGCATTGTTGTGTACGTAGCTTTTGAATCTCATTTGTTTTAATCCTATTTCGTGTCCTTCATTTTTAAGTGTAGTAGGTGGTTTTTTATTTTATTTACCTCTTTAGACTTTATCTTAACACTGTTTCCGGACTGCAGGTCACCTGTCAAAGGCGCCCTGCGGTGACGACACGGGCTAGGGTGCAGGGTCAACGTCACGGATATGCGTAATGGCAAACCATTCTCTTTTTTTCACGGTACAATACATATAATTTACAGCCTCTCGAATCTTTCTGCACCGAATGGCGCGTTTGGCGTTTTGTTGTGAAGGTGAAATGGCTTAGCTTCCCTTAACCTTCTCTGACTTGTCATGCTGCCTTGACTCTTGCACTTGTTTTCCTTTCGCTCCGTGGTTTTGAGCGGTTTCTGACGCCCCCCAGCTTGAACTGGGGGAGGATTCACCGATGTATAGAAAGCAACAGGTGCCTGAGAAAAACCTTCGTATTTGGATATTTTGTACTGCTCTCTCGGTAAAAGGCTAGCAGCCCCAGAGCCAGTCTGTACTTGTTCTGTAGACGTTTGACCACTTGAGATTTACGCATGAATACACTACTATCAGTGCAAGTTGGACATTTTTTATTTTTTAGTCAAAGCCACTATTAAAACGACTCCTCCATGGAGAGGGTCAACGCTCTAACTACCTGTTGTTGGCCAGACCACAGCTTGTAACTGCAGATTTGTTTGAAAACCTGCAGTTGAAGCTTTAATTCAGACATACTGTGCATTCAGTGTTCATTTTCCAACGTTCAGAAAACATCAATCTGACCATACTCTGTGGCACAAATACAAAAGAACTTTCACTTCCTGTAAATACAGATGATGGTGAGAAGCCATGCTACTAGTGCAAAGTAAATGTCAGGAGAAGAGGGAGACTAGCTTTTCATGAATACACTGGACTCAGCTTTGGTGCGACATATGTCCAGCATTTTAATGGATGCCCAGGTCCTGGAGATGAAGACACGTAGCTCTCCTACACGGGGAAAACAGTTTGAAGTTAGCAATCCTAAATACATGTGCACACAGATAAGAAGAAATTAACCACATTTTTAAACCATTTTATTTTTTTTACAATAAGTTCATGTCTTTAAGAAAAACGTTTGTACAGAAACTAATTTAGTGCGACAGAAGTAGTTATTTCACAGCTATGTACAGATACGTGTCTATTAAAATTCATGGCAGACATTTTAAGACAGTCCAGGCTGAAAAGTGGTTTCTACATGAATGCAGTCAAGACTTCATATCATCTATCGGGGAGAATGTGATCAGTTTTGGGAGGCTGTACTCCTGCTTCTTTTGGGGTGAAGGTGTCTCCAGTGAGTCTAGGTCCAGTGAGAACACCTTGTCTGTGGCTTCCAGTGACTTCGCAGGCTCCATTAGCCAGTCTTTGTCCACACCAGAAACCGTGCGATTGGTCAGAAGACACTCCGGGGTCCTCTCTCTGCTTTCCACATCGCACGCCTGCTGGATCTGACTCAGATGATGACGTGCGCTTAGTGGCTTCGTCTCAGTCTTCAGGGAGGGGATGAGGAGCTCATCGTCATCCTCACTCGTCATATCCACCGCTTCATCGTCGAGGCTCAGCAGACTGTCACAGCTCAGCATTTCAGGGAGAGTTTCATGGTCGAGGCTGAACAGCATCGCACTGCTGCCTGTGCCACTCGGGCTGTCAGGGGCCTCAGTGTTGAAGGTGTCCCACGACAGAGAGGATTTGTGTAAGACCCTCTGCTGGCTGACAGGGGGGCTGCTGTGGCTGGTGAGCGTAGGGGTGATGCTGGACAAGGCACTCTGGGAGGGAGCATCTGGGCTCAGCCATACATCGTGAGGCTCATAGCGGGGAGTGAGCCGCCCTGTTACACTGTCGTTCAAATTGGCAGAGCGCCCCATTTTCTCAGCTCTGTCTTCCTCAACTGCCTTCCGCCACGAGCTCTTCACATCCGTTACTTATGGGGGCAAGACAAAAAAAATAAAAAATTTTACCAACTCAAAAGGTACAGAGGTGATGGAATTCTAGATTTTCCCAATCACTCTAAAAACTTCGTGTTTGCACAGAATTCACCTACATTTGAAGAGGTGAAATGCAACAGCTCACGACTTACTCAAGCTCTCAGGTGTACGTGGCAGCTGCTTTTTAGTAGAAAAGGGATCTCCATGAAGAGTGCTGAGAAGGTCCTCCAAGTCCAGACCTTTGACCCTGCCTTCTGTGGGACTGGTTGTGGTTACAGCATCTGCAAACTAACACACACACACACTTTACTCAGGACTGAGTCTCTATACAATCATAGCCCTAGTTGTGTCTCATGTAATCACTTCTCCTCATTCCAGACTTAATACTTTATTTTTTTTTTTTTTATAAATGCAGTAAGGATTGCAAAACTATCCCGTTGGTTTGTTTCTCAAATTTCATAATCAGATAAAGACAACATCTATAATTCCTGAGCTCCTGTATTGCAGCCTTTGACACTTCCATTAGTTGTAAAGTCACTGCTATACCTGATCAGCGAGGTTATCACATTCAATGTCCAATATCTGACTCTTGGTCCTTGTGGGCGACACAGTCGGTTGAACAAGAGTCGTCTTCCTCATGCTGGCCTAAAAACATTTAGATTTGTTAAATATGGTTTATCAGAAGAACAGGTGCACACAAATTCAAACAGAAGTTTAACTCCGAACAGAGGTTAGCTGAAATATACTAGCCTGAGGTGGTGGTGCTGATGGCGCCCTCAGAAGAGGGGATGGAGGCGTGTCGAAAAGCCAGTCGAGAGAGGTATTCGCTTGTGATGACGCTGCAGTGGTGACAACAGGCCTTTCAGGCCTCTCAGCTGTTGCTGGGCAAGAGCTGTTTTAAAGACAAAACAGACATTTTGCACTGTATCTGTCCACAGGGAAAGTCTTTTCCCTCTTATATTTTCTCCATAATGCAGCTCAGGTACAGCGAAAGCATCTTAATGTAGCTGTTAATAGCCCATGATGTGCTAATCCCTGAGCCAAGTCGGAACATTGCCCTGCACCTCTGGGGGCGTAACTTCACAGTCAGGCTTTTATTTTTCATTTTGATTATTTTAGTAGCTATTAAACCAAGGGTTGACAAATCCCCAGCTGCACAGCACCCCAGAGGAGCTGCATCATTTCTGATATGTAAGTTTATTGTACATGTGCACATTCTGAATTTTGCCTTAAGTCTTCTAGAATGTCTATACAATGTCACTACCAGGTCTCCTGCACATGCACCAGGTCTTCTTTAGGGTCTCAACATATTATAAAATCAGTCCATGAGGTTGGTACTCGACTTCCCCCTGTCCGCTACAAAAACTGTATTGTAGTTCAATAATTTGTTTCTATAGAACTTCAAGACTCATGCTGAAATAAAGTGTGTCTGCTCCGTATCTGTCCGTGGCGATTTCCCTCAATTCGCCGCGGTCATCAGAGAGCACGGATGCTGTAGGGAGGACTAGTGACGGACAGAACACTGCTCAGGACTGCCCAGGTATCTGCCTCCCATCGCAAGCCAATACACCAAACACCACTTCAAATAAAACTGTATGAAAATGAGAAATGTCGACAGTAAGGTAACAGTTCCCTTACAAAATGTTCAAAGATAGATTACGTTACCTCGTCACTTTAGGAGAACTAGGTTGGATGTCTTCCTGTGATTTACTCTCTGCAGGCTTCTCTGAAATTATAAGCAGGATGATTGGAAACAGCAATGTTGTGACAGTTCCAAATGAATACATGGCCTAATATGTGTATGATTAGATTTTGCTCACCAAGAATTGTTGCAGGGTACTGGGAGAAGACACTACTTATGTAACTAGCGTCACTCGCCGGTTCAAAAGACAGTGGAGCCATTGGTGAGAGAAAGCCAAGAGCCTAAAACCAGACAAATATTAGATTAAGATACAAAACTATAGTGAAATGCAAGACATTTTGGTACCGCAATTGGGTTTATGATTGCCACCTGAACGAGAGAGTAATGTGACAAACGTATCTTATCCCCCTGAAAAGTTCTGATAGTTTTTGGCACTATTGATATGACTATACTGTGAATGCAGTAAGTCGAAGATTGAACAAGTTTAAAAAAAAAAAGTAAAAATCCCAAGAAGACTCACAGGATCTTCATTCAGGAAAGAGACTAGGGGTATGTCTTTCAAGGTGTCCATCCACTTCCTGTCCCACTCAGCCTCCAACTCTCTGATGACACTCTTGACCTCAGGAAGTCCTTCCTTGGAAATCTTCTGTCTGGGGAAAATAAAAAATAGGAGATAGATTAATACACTGGTTGAGGGTATATAGATAGATATCCACATCAGGAGCCTAAAAATTAAGCTGCACATTTGAGAAAATCCCAAATGAAAATCCTCTATTGCAATTAATATCAATACAGCAAGTATTGTAGCAGCATGTCAGCCAGGTGGGAGAAAGTCCATCCTTCTATCTAGCGAGTGGGGGTTCATGTATACCTGACGAGGTGGAGGTCCTGCAGCACACGGGCCATCTGCTGACATTTCTCCTGCAGGTGCTGAGGATTGAGCTGGGGCTTGGGGGCACCAGAGACACGACAACGCTCCTCCTTCAGGAGCTGCAGCGCGTGGTTCGTCAGCTCAAACACACACAGGAGGTTCAGCTGGCCAGCCTCATCATACAGGTTCCCTGAACTCAACTGGAAAACAAACGTACACAAACAAAGGCTACATTGAGACTTGGCAGTGTGATCATTTATGAATTCGCATTGTTTTATATCAATGCTGGACTGATAATGTTTTGGCATCTCCTGTATGGACACTGATTGATAGACTCAAGAAACAAATAAAAAAGAATCTTATGTGCCGTGTATAGGAATTAACAGGACCCGTTAACAGAATGAACAGACCCATTATCGTCACACTCACCTGATGTGGGAGCTGTTCGATTCTCTCCAGGAGACACCGGGGAACTTTGAGGACACGATCCGTCCCGTCCAGGATGTATTGATCTGCATCCCCCTTCAAAACACTTGCCACTGAATGCTGCTCCTCTTTGATAGCGGACAGCATTCCATCAATGGCCGACCACAAAGAGCGCACCTTGGAACAACCAAGTACTTATGTGAGCACTTTGAAAAATAAGCAAAACACACCACAGAACAACTTCTTTCCAACACTAGACCTCGATTTTAGATTTCATAGGCCCCCACCATACATCTGGGAAATTGGCAATAGCAAAAACTGATTTAGAAAGGCAGGAAGCTTGGTATCAGCACTGTTTTAATGTCTTAACACATGGGGAGAACAAGCCAGGTGTTATGTTTTGCACAGTTTTAAAAATGTTACATTACATACCATTTTGGTTTTCTCAGCTGCAGAAGGTCCCTCCTGTGTAGAATCACTGCTGTGACGCCTGGAGGTAGATAGTCCACTTTGTTCAATTTATGCAAGAACATTTAAGTCAGAAACACTGGGGGGAAAAGTCATACATACTTGAGTAGCTCATCATACTTGGCACCTTCTGCTCTGATGTCCCTCATAGACTTCACCAGGAGCCTTCAAACGAATAGAGAATAGATTACTTGATTAAATTAGAATTTCATTTAAATGTTATTTACAATTGATATTGACTATATTATTCATATATGTTGTATTTAATTAACGTTAAAAGACATAACATTTTTTCCAGGGCAAGACTTGAGCAAGTCACAGAAATTGGATTTCTTGGCCATAACCTGAGCTGCCAAGTGCTATGTTAATATGGTTTACTGTAGTAGTGAATGAGAAAGCTTCCATCTAGAGCCTGTGGAGATATTAAACTACATCGAGCTCTGTCCAGCTGCCAAGATGAACTACCAAGGACTTACTGGGCTCGTCTCTGGTAATCATGGAGAAAGCGATCCTGATCCACTGCAGCATTCAAAAACCTGGTTTTTATCAGGTCGAGTCTCTTCATTGCCATGTCCAGGGAGGAAGCCGGCATCGCTGCAGCCTCAGGAACCCAGCTGTCATCTGACAATGACAATATTCAAGATAATTTGAAAGTGTTTTACATGCCACCTCCATGGCAAATTAAATTGGATAAAATGTATCAGTGCCTGGCCATTACTGTGTCACGCTACACTTTCGGACCTAATACACATTGTGAATATGAGCTCCTGGTATTGACCAAAATAAAAAAAATAAAAAAAAGATATTCTCTAAGTAGACCTACCTGTGGTGAATGTCTTAATTTCCTGCAGCATGACATGATTGGCCAAATGAAGCATCAAGCCGATAAACTTGGGACCTCCTGGGGAGAGGACCAAGGATGCTACCACTTTGGATGCTGCATTTCCAGTTTCATCCTACAGTGTAAAAAAAAAACAAACAAATGTGATAAAATGACGAAGGATATAAAACAGAAGCTGCATGTGTGGATTAAAACAGATATGACAATTATCTTAAATTGACAGTGGCCAGTTGAGAGGCAGACAGGAGGTGTGGAGAGAGAGAGAGAGAGAGAGAGAGAGAGAGAGAGAGAGAGAGAGAGAGAGAGAGAGAGAGAGAGAGAGAGAGAGAGAGATGACTGACGTGCAACAAAGGGATCAGGCACATTGCCGTTTACGCGGTATGCCTCTTACATAAAGACCCCCTGGACGTGCGGCAACGCGAAGTTCGCCCCTAACCATTTTCTGAGACACGAGCGACTCGCGAAGCTGCGCGATTTGTTCGCTTCCAGTGTGCCAGAGGACGCACCCACTGCACGCGACCACTTCGGATGAACTCGCGCCCGCCTGTTGACTGAACATAACGCGTCACTCCGTCCACCCTGTGTCGCGTCGCCAGGTATCCCAGCATGCTTTGTGCGGCGAAATAAGTCCCTTGCAATACAAAATTAGTGCGGATTTTGTCGCTGGTCAGTTCGCGTGCAGTGGGCCTGCTAGGCCATCATTGCGCCCCGACACTCTTTATACGTGAATTTGTGTCACGTTTATGTTGTACAAAAACCCTTAATGGTAAGCATGTGAGGAAAGGAGGAGACTGGCGAGCAGACATTGAAATAAAAGCCAGAAGGAATGAAGCAACAGAGGAAGAAGAGATTGAACATGACAAAATTACTCTCAAATTCTTACCATTATTTCTCTCAGCCAAGCGCAGGTAACTTTGCGGAACACAGCATCAGTTTTGTGATCCAAAACAGGCCAGCAGTACCTTACCCAAGGAAATATTGCAGTTTGAAAATTAATCCTGGGGACTAATAACCTATATATAGTTGATCATGTTTAATTTTACCTGTATGCCTCATTAAATCGTGTCGGGTTGAGTTTCTCCAACAGGAAATGGATTATGATGTAAAATGAATCCTTATTCGGCTTATCAAACATAGTTCTGTTGGCCATAAAACAACATTTAACCTAGTTAGAATAACTTAAATTTAACTTCAAATGCAAGTAACTTAGCTAACGTTGAGAGGTCGCACTCAGTGGTACATAGCACAAAAACGTGGACAAGCCTTCTTACGTGATTTAAACGCTAATGTTACAGCGTATGTTAAAGTGAACCACAGTAAAAGTAGACTCACGGCCCTAGGGTGACATGTCTAACGTTCATGTTAGTTTTGCCAGCGATTGACGACGTTGCAGTGTCTGGTTGAAATCCGAGCCCGAGAAGAGCAAACCACAGATATTTTCCATTCTTCTTCTGCAACAGTGCCGGGTTTGCCATTATTCAGAGATGCAAGAAGCCGTGCGAGTGTGTTCGGTGGCGGCTGCTAAAAAAGCCAGCCTGGCCAACGTTAGCTTTAGCTCCTAGCTACAAAGTTAACTGTCAGCTTTAGCTAATTTAGCTTTCGAACTTGTTTTGAGTTTGTCAGCATACATTTGACAAACTGTTATACAATGAAAGCACTGGAAATGAACAGTTACAAATGTTATGGGAGTAGGTCTAGTTTAGTTCCGTTTGAGTTCACGTTTGTTAAACTAAAGTTCATCAATTTTCGTCAGGGAACCGCAACGCAAACCGCCAATTTTTTCCAACATGACCCGGAAACTGTTAACAAGTCGTCTTCTTCTTCTAACTGTTAACAAGTATTTCCGGTGAGCGAATAAATGAGCGTTGCGTATCCGGGTACTTTGCTACTGCGTCAAGCCCCGCCCCCTTCTGGGTAGAAGCAGCCCCTCATTTGACAGGCGGTAAATGCAAATGATGAGGTCTTTGTCAATTTAATAGCTGAAAAAAATGAAAACTTTATTGCATTTTAGCTGTTAGGAGCCCAAATCCTACGGCCAGTCAGGCAAGCAATTTGTCTATTCGTTGCCGATCGATGATCGTTATATAGAAAGAAATGAAGATATAGGGGTTGATGAGTGTCCTTTCAGTCGAACAAACTAACGTTAAGTGGACTAACCTGACATACAACCACCGTATTGAATCTCCAGGTAATGTATTTCTGACATCTGTCGCTTTTTATGTGGTTTAGACACTTTATTTTTTGCTATTTGAATAGTCTGTCCAATATGAAGTTACTATAAACGAATTACATCGCTGTGGCAAAGCGACCGCTATCTATTTTTATAGCCGTTTGGGCTTAATACGCGACCTTTTACTACGAGGCAAGAAGTAGAAAACAGGTCGCTTTTAGTTCCACTTCTTACAAGGTTCATTATTAGAACTTAGGTCAGCTCACTATATGTTAATTATTAAGGTTAAAATACCCTCTGCTCCCCCAGTCTTACGAGTGGACAGACTGTTGAACCAAACTCCATTTTAAAAGGCATGTGTTTTATGGTAGGGCCGTAGGCCTGCACACGACATGAACGTATTTAGTGTACATTAAACATGTTGCTCTGATGATGATATAGCCACTTAATAATCATTTCGTGTGTAAATGATGTAAATTGTAAGTGTGAATTATTCCACTGAGAATAATTTACATGACATATTTCGGGACTAATAATTCGGCAAGTCCCTGCCGAAATACTACTACCATTTATTTACTCCTCTAAGAAGCCATCTGAACTGTCAGGACATTTAGCAATCACCATATCCACCCGAGCCCCCCGTTACAATTTGCACTTAACTTGTCCAGTAATACTATTATTATTAGGTTTTCTTTTCAGGTTAAAGTGTATGTTGTATCATGACAGTAGGAAGTAATATAAAACAGGCTAGACAGATTTAACTATACAGTGTAGTCATATAAATACTAAGTTGTGGCGTGAAAGCAAGTAAAAATCTGTATATATTCAGTCAACAACTTAGTCAAGGTACTTTTACAGTAATAAAAACACAGGCTAAGCATATTCAGAGATTTCATTTGTCCTTTTTTATTGCAGAACATACAGTTATTTAAGTCTCCACCACAACTGATTAAGCAGAACAGAGTAATAGTAAGAAACAGGTGCTCTTTTTTTCTAATCATTCACATCATTGTAGTGCTTTTAAAACCAGCTGGCAACACTCGGCCACCTTAGATGGATCAGACACTGATGAGTACTTGGAAATCTGAGAGTTGACCCCGAGGGAGCGAGCCAGGTCCTGGGCTGTCTGGTCTGAGGCCACAGTGGTTCCCAAGGCCACCAGCAGCCTAAACACAGCCTCCTTGTCTTGTACCGTCTCCAGAGCTCTACTGGCCACAGACAGGCACTGGGCCTTGGCCTCGAGATCAGGTTGGCTGTGCAGACAGCCAGCGTAGTTAAGCACCAGAGTGGCCAGGGCAATGTGGATGTTCTTATTACAGACGGCAGCCAGGTCGGAAGCACGTGATAGCACCGTTTCACGCTGGGCCATGAGGAGGGCTCGGCCGTGCCTGCCACTAAAGCAGTTACACAGAGTCCGCAGCGCCAGCATCTGGTTGGCTGGACGCCCCTCAGGCCTCATCAGGCTCAGCAGGTGGTTGCACAGCTGGACTCCCTCAGCTTCTCCACAGAGACTCTCGTTAACCAGTGGGTGGCGCACTGCCAGCCTCATAATGTCGAGGACAGGAAACACAATGTCTAACATCCAGGGGAAGAGAAAGGTGAGTTTGGTTAGTGAACAGCAGTCAACTGAAGAACCTTAATGCATGTTCATTTTTCTGTTTTTGATAATACTTAGCAGAAAACCTAAAATCAATTCAAAACTGAAATGGAAAAATAAATAAATTGGGTAGGAATGCTGTTGTACCTTCAGGCCAGTGAGTGGCCTTCCAGAGCACGTTGATCTGTTGGATGGTTGGGGAAGGGTTGGAGGAGTCACAGACAGACACCAGCAGCCTCTCAAGATTTTCCAGAATTTCTTCAGAAAACTTGTTCTCCTGAGGGGCGCCTCCATTCAGCTCCTTCACCTTGGCTGGTGAGGAAAGAAAAAAAAATTGCTGACCCCAATACAGCAGGGAAGCTTAAATAAACCAGGGGGGAAGGCACTTTGGCACAATATCTTCATGACAACAAATGTATTGGAAATTTTTACTTGTAAAGCCCCTGAAAAGTTGATGTCAAATCTTAAGCATTTTTTTCTATAACATGAAATTTTCATGACTAAATAAGAAGAATAAAGGTTAAAATAAAAATAAAAAAAATGATTAAGAGTTTAACATTCAGTTATTCTGCTTCATGAGGACTGTGGTGGTGTGGTTTGATCTGATTTTATTGACAGTGCCCAAGCTCCCAACAAACTGTCAGACATAAGATTATATAGTATCTTATCAAATGGATTTTGAAAGTTATGAATCTTCACATAGTTGAAAGTGATAACCTGATCAGCGTGGCTTTCTGTAGACTGTAGAGGCACATCAACAAACCCATACTTGAAATGCTCACCAATGATCTGCGGGGCATTGGCTTGCTCGAAGGTCACAGCGTCAGTCTTGGGGAAGTAGATGTTGGTTGCCGTCTGCCTCAGAGCTGCTGAGGAGTAGGCACCTCCTCCTGCAGAGTCGGGAGTATGATCCATCAACATTAAAGGATAAAAA
Source organism: Coreoperca whiteheadi (assembly GCA_011952105.1). Lineage (NCBI taxonomy): Eukaryota > Metazoa > Chordata > Actinopteri > Centrarchiformes > Sinipercidae > Coreoperca > Coreoperca whiteheadi. Next base: position 7,588,759 of record CM022475.1, on the reverse strand, counting down.
TGAGAAACAACGGCCCTGCACCGTTTTCACATAGGAGAAATGTGTACATGGGTCTACCACTGAACAGCTGTCGCAAATAAATCCCTGGTCACTCGATATGCATCCTTACAACCTCCTTATCTCAGCTGTGAAGAGTGTTTGATGGGTTTGTCTTGTGTTTACACTGACATGCAGAATTCAGAGGTTCCTTCAGTGAGTAACTCACCTGTGAAGGGATCCGCCACACCCACAGGAGCACTTGGGTTTGGACCAGACCCTGGGATGTAGCGACCGGAGCCTGTGGGGAGAAAAAAAAAAGACAGGAGTGAAGAGAACATCTCTGGTGATGTTCACATTGTGAAAAATCTTTAAGTAAACATACTGTACCTGTGAAGGGGTCAGCTCCAAAGCCTGGCCTATCGTCAGAAGCCCCGGGGATGTACCGAGCTCCTCCTGTCAGATAAAAAAGAAACACCTTTAGAACAATATAAATTCAGTCTAATAACCTTTAAATAATGTAAGGACAATATAACAAATGTGCAGTATATAAGCACAAGACATTGACTGTTTCTGCAAAGTACAAAAACAAGTGTCTATCTTTTGGCCTCACCCGTGAATGGGTCTCCACCAGCAGGCTGGGCTGCTCCCACCACATGTCCTTTGGTGTTTTCTATTATAAAATTGGCAACCTGGTCGAGGAACATGGGGCTGAGGTCGTTCTTCTGCAAAAAGTTGTGCGCTGTCAGCCAAGGGTCCTCTGACACGTTGTACGGCAGCTTCATGGACGGTCCTCCCTCATTCACGTCAATGGTGAAGACGTAGTCATATTCCTGAAGGGAGATGCCGAGTCATTAGTGACGGCTCTCATGCATCGTTTGCCTCGTCAATAAGCTTATGGTCTTTACCTTTCCTTCATACATCACGCTCTTGGAGGTCTGTTGGTTTGAACCACCGACAACATCTCCAATTTTCATCCAGCGGCCATCACTGACGCTCCACTGATATGCCTCCACCTTCTGTCCATCTTTGATCAGCCGCGTCTGTCCGTCACGATTCCCTGGAGGAAAAAAGCAAACAAAACCATTTTGATGCACTTTTTCCATTATCAGGCTAAATTATGCAATCTTAGATGTGTGAGATATGAACCAGAAACACCAGACACAGAGATTAATCAAATAAATATCCATCTATTTTCTTACCAGGCTCATTAAGGTGTTCCCTTCCAGGAAGGTCCTCCATTTTGATGTCTCCAAGGTCACCTGTCTTGGGGTCAATGGTGGTTTTGGAGAGTTCATCCTCAAAGGCCTGCAGGTCCTCTGCACTGGCCATGCGGTCCTCAGCTTCCGTAAACACGCGAATAATTCCATCACTGTGGGCAGAGAGCAGCATCTGGGTTAGCTACAAAACAAAATTGTGTCTGGTCATCTGAGAATCTCCATCATGGTGTGTGACTGTAAGAGTGATGCCAGAAACGAAAGCAGTGAACAGTAGTAAAACATTTTTTTTTTTCAAAACAAGGCACTTAAATATACACACACCCACATATGTATATTATATGGTGTGACATTATCAAGGAAATGATTATGGCCTGACTGCACATTAGCATGCCAAAGGCAGCTCTTTTACCTGGCTCCAATGGCTATATCACCATTAGGTAGAATACAGCAGCACCAGACAGACTGGGCAGGCAGACGGATGGTCTGAGAGCACTCTCCCTGCCTCCATATCCTCAAAGTCCTGTCTTCTCCTGTGCTTACAAAATCTAAGGGGAAAAGCATCAGTCTGAGGTCAGGGTGAGCCAGCTTCCATCTTGCAGCAGGAAAACAAATGGATGCTGGTTCAATAAATGACAACGCACCAGCTATTGGTTACGCACACAACACAAGCCTCCCATTCAGCTCTTTCATAGGCCTTTAAATATTAATATAAATGAACAAACCATGGCTATCTGGGAAGACAGCCAAGCTGTAGATGTAGTTGGTGTGGCTGTAATAGACCTGTACACATTCGCCTGTCACCAGCCACCTTCTGATACTTGTGTCATTGCTGCAAGAGAAGAACTCTGCGTTGCTGATCACTGCTAGTCCCCTCACGCAGTCCTCATGCCCTAAAACCAGTCAAAACGTCAAAAGGAATGAGGGAGAACTGCTTACAATAACCAGATATGCAAACAGACGGAAAAATTGAAACAGTCAAAGATAAAAAAGAATGTATTCCATTATGTCAACCGCCTGCAAACTCTCACCTGTAAACGTCTTCTCACATCGGCCGGCTTTCCAAAGCTTGATGGTCTTATCTGCTGATCCAGACAGCATAAGGCCTTGTTCGGGTAAGATGACCACCGCCCACACTGCTGCAGAGTGGCCCTGTAGCAAAATTAATAAGCAGAGATTTTGCATATTTTGGCTGGTTACAGTTGCACAGATGAAATCAATCACAAAGCATACTGTAAAAGTGCACATTTCTACCACAACAAGCGCCAGTGAAGGCACATGTTGACTAACTGCCTCATTAGGAAAACCCTCCGAAGAGAAGATCAGAGTAACATGTCTCATCACAGAAGGTTCAGCATACCTCCAGGGTCATCATGCACTTCTCATTGAGCCAGACTTTGGCCGTGGTGTCCCAGGAGCCGCTCAAAAGTGTCCCAAACTTCCCAGAAGACAGAGTGCAAACTGTGGAGATTAAACGTTAGAAAGCTGGAACTATTTAAACTGCAGAGACGCTTGACATAATGGAAAATAACTGCGGAGCACGTGAGATGCTTATTAGAATGCAATTATCCTGAGAGTGTACAGTAAAGCACAACTCACCCGTATTCTTGTGACCCTTGAGAGTGAATAGGGGCTGAGGTTGGTCCAGTGTGAAAACACAAATGTTATTATCATTTCCACCTGTGGCAATAAGTCCTCGCGGATATATTTCACTGGGTGCAATGAAGCATACACAGGATACAAAATTCGAGTGGCCGGACATACAATGCATCTCTGTGAAGCCGTTGTCAGGGCTGTCAAGAGGAGGGGGGAAAGAGCAGAGACATTTTAAGTGAGACTTACTTGTGTGGGAACAAGTGGTTGACAACTGTGTGGCTGATAATTGCAAGAAGGGTCACTAAATGTAACCGACAGGGAAAGGACATAATACCACTTTAAATCTGGTTAGCATGTACTCGGACACCAGCGCTGTGTACACTGACAGTGGCAGTTGAATGAATGACAAAGCTAATTTCAGTACACGTTAGCAAAGCGCTTACTAGCGAACTTAATATACTACCAAACGTTAACACGATATTAAATCACTTCAGTGGGGGTTGTTATTTGGCTTGCTGCGTTACTTGGTCAGGACACCTTTCCTGTCCAGTGAATTAACGTAACTTTAATAAATTGGTTAGTCAATAGCGGGCTAATGCTAGCTACCTGGAGTTTGGCACCCAGAATCTTCCGGTTCGGTCTCTGGACACAGATACGAAAGCTCCCTCTGGAAAAACAGCAGATGCGAGTCCCCTAACGTCCATTTCATGGCCCGGGATGGAGCATCTCAGTTTGTATGAATTTGATGATGCCATTTTGCCCCGAAATCACAATGAAACAACCACAGTAAAGTTATGCTAAGCGGCGTTGCTGTCAACAAACCCCCGCCGCTAATGCTAGCGGAAGTTGAACTGCTTTTTCTTCTTTGCGTTTTTTGGTAGATTGCAATACCACCTTTAGGTGCATACCGTCTCCTACCGAACCGGCGTACGGGCTCTATTTTAAATGAGTCTGTCAACAAGCAATAAATAATGGACGGAAGCAAAACAAACCCCCAAGCTTTATACTCTACTCCATTACAAACATCTGGACACTCTCCTGAGGGTAGTGAGATGTAGTGAGTGGAATAGTTAAATCAATACAGGACACTGTGTTTCATCTGGAAACGGGTCGCCCTACCATCATTCATAACTGATAGCCCATGTGCCCGTCCAGGAATTCTTCAACCACTGCCCCATTTGCATCTCACGTACCCCATAATGGATTGTGAAAATTAAAAACCCCACCCGGATTACTGGCTGTCATTATTTGATCTGAATCTGCTACTGATAGTCTTTCACAAGGGTTATAGGTCTATATACTGTATTTACCAAAGATACTCTTCCCACAGAATAGGTTACCATATCTCTGCTATTACACAGTCAAGAGCAGGCCCAACCTCCCCTCTTCTATATTCTATCCCTAACTTAGTAAACAGAGCACAGCCCCCACCAGCCCTATCTTGACGATCCTCCCTCAAACACTCATATCCAGACACGTATGCAGCGCTCCAAGTCCTAAAAACGTCTGGGCTGCCCTAGCCACCACGTCTGACTGGTTCTTCCTCTGACTCCCCACTCCAAACACAGTATCCACTAGGAAACCAAGGAATTCCATTGTCTTTATTATCAAACAATCATCTGGTATTGGTGCCACTATTGGAACAATGGCCGCTCCCATCCACCTTAAAGACACGCCACTTGCCTCCTTGATCTCCTGGACCTTTAGTGCCCTTGCTTACTGCCCACAGCCTCGTCTAGCAATATGCCTTCCCCTACAACTGCCACAGTTTGGTTCAGACTCCGTACATTCAGACAGGACATGGTCGCCCCCTGCACATTCTCCACATCTCGGTTTACCACGCATGATGGATGATGGATGTACCCCAGCTCTCTGTGCAAAGCACCCGTCGGTTTAAGTGGGTTAATTGACCCAAAACGCGACTGCCCCTCCCTGCATTTGATCAATACTTAAAACTCATCCTGCACTTCAGGTTGTTCCTGACCGGGCCCCACTTTACGCATTTTATTAGTTGCCTGCTTATCATCCCCACCCCCATTCCCCCGAGAAGCCCTTTTCCTACTTTCATTCCTACATCCTTTTATTTCCCAACCCAAGAAGGTGTGGAGTCTACATTTTGGTGATCACAGAAGTGAACGAAACAGGCTGCCTCCACATGTATTAATCATGTTTCACCAGAAGGCGGCAGCAGACTGTTTTCCCCGTCGATGCATTGCACGCCATCGCTTCACCGCCCCAACCTGTCCACAACAGCTGCATCAAGCTAACGTAAACACCCACGGTACAACAGGAAGTTGGAGTGTTGTCGTTCAAATAAAAGCCTAAACTGAAACGTATCGGGGGTGTACACTCAAATCAGAGTTCCAGCATTCATCACCTCCCACCAAAAGAGTTTAGGTTTATTCTTTAAATAATTTGGACATCTGCAGCAATCACCAGTCACAAAACACCACGGTTATATGGGAACCGTAAAAAATATATAGCCTACATCACTAAAAGGAAACATAAGGAGCCTCGAAGATGTAAATAAGAAATGAAATAACAAAAACGGAAATTAAAAACAAAACAAAAAACCTTAACTAGTAACTGAACTAAAAAAGGACCATAATCTAAGTCTAAAAATGGTGGCAGCTGGTGACATGCTGTAAGAGACATATTGATGTCTCTTATTGCTACATTTGAATCAGTTAAAGGAGAAAAAACAGCAACTCTTCACACTGGAGAAGCTGAAAGCAGTGACTGTGGTCATATTTGCCTGAAAAGTGATTGCTTGAAAGATGAATCGATTATCATAGGTGTTGCTGATTGATTTTCGTTCAAACGAAAAATGCTTTGTAGTCTTTGTTTTTATTTTGTTTCATAATCAAATAACAAAACAAAAAATGGAATGTACCAAATACGCCCCTGTCAGAGAGCTACTTATTATTATTAAACAGGGGAGGGGGGTTAGCCACTAGAATATAGTCTCATCAAAAAGGGTTTTATTTTTAAAAATTAAGTCAACCGGAAGTAGTTTTTATTAAGCTTGCTGCTCCAGTCCAGCCCACAGAGGCTCGGATGAGGAAGTAGCTATACACTGATACGTGCGCTGAATAGGACAGCAAAAAAAGTATGTATCATTTCATTTTTGCGTAGGAAATCATGACTGACGCTAAACACGTTGAATGGTGTGATTTGTATCTGAAAGCGAGTGAATTAAATAGCGGTAGCCCGCTGATGTTAGTTAGCTAACACAGGAACGTCCACGCTGTAGAGAGCCAAGCCCAACGGCTGTCAGTGTTATCAGGAGTGTGAGTGATGGAGCAGGGGAGGCTTTGCAATAACACGTTTTTTTAGTGCAGACTAGCAGGTTTATGGGGGCTGTGTATGCTGATTTAGACTGTTAGATTAGCAGATAATGCTAATGCTGAACATCTGTGTAAGGGGATGTACGTTATGGTTGGACAGACACCTGCTTTATAGCACAGTAGTTTCGGCCTCTGTTGAGGTTCCACCATATGACCGCTTTCAGAAAACGTGACCTAATATGCCCTCCTCAGTACATGTCCGATAACCATATCTATCCTTCTGCTTTGCTCTTGGTCAGTCATGTATATGTTATAACTTTTACTGTCATATAACAGTAATTAATTAACTATAGCACCTAATAGTAACGCTGATGATGACGGTGTCATAGGCTTATGCAAAGAAACAAATTCACAACCACAGTAAAACAACTACACACTGTAGTAACTAACACTGCTTCCGCAGGGTGCCAGCAGACATGAAGCTTCGATTGCACTTCGTGGTGGACCCCATGGGCTGGCTGTGCATCAGCGTAGTGTTTGGGATCTGGCTTTACAACACTTTCTTTATTCCTAAACTGGTTCTACTTCCACACTACAATGAAGGACACATCCCTTGGGCCATTGTTGTCTGTGAGTATTGTTGGGGAGGGACCACTGCAAATAAGTGGAGTTTCTGAATAGCCCGTAGTGTACGGATCGCACACTTTTAAGTAGAATTAAACATCGTCTATTCCTTTCAGGTTATTACATAGCATCAGGACTCTGCATAGCGGCCCTATTCAGAGCTTCCACAGCAGATCCCGGCCGTCTTCCTGCGGACCCCCACATACCTCACTCTGGTATGAATACAGAAATGAACCCATCTCACCATTGTGACTTCTTTACCACTTCCTCTGAAGCTAAAATTCGTCATCTGGAATCTATTGTTTCCAGTGTGTCAGATTGTGCGTGTTTAACTTTTTATCCACAGATCTTAGACCTGTAAATAACTGAACATAGTCAAGATAACAATTTCATTTTCTACGCTTTTGGTTACTCGTATTACATCATTGGACCACATTCATTACAATTGGGAAGATCACTGCGGCCATCTGAAATTAATATCAGCTAATACTTCTCATTATGTCTTTAGACCAAAGTAAATAGGTTGGAGTGTGTTATTACTGTCACCTTGTCAGCTACCAATACCTATACTACCAATAATAACCAATAATAAACTGCTGATTGTTGTTTTTATGTCACAGAGCGAGAGCACTGGGAGTTGTGTAATAAGTGCAACTTAATGAGACCTAAAAGGTCCCACCACTGCAGTCGTTGTGGCCATTGCGTACGCAGAATGGACCACCACTGTCCTTGGTACGGATACACACTTACATATGAGACACATAGAGCTTACCTATTGGAAACAGTCTTGAAAAATAGAAATGGATATAAAAATAACAAAATGCAAAATTACAACGTACCCACCCAACATCTCAGTTCACACTGTATCATGTAAGACATTTTTTAGAGCCACACACATATGCGAGTATGTCTGACAAATGTTGATCTGCATTCTATTTATTTATTCATGTACTTACTGTAATGGTATAAATATCTTGTATAAATCTCATTAAAAAAAGGCTTTTCAAGCTCATTGGAAATGGGAAAACATTTTTTTCATGAAAATTGAGTCCAGATCATGTCAGTCCAATACTGATATGAAGAAAAATAATACAAAATAGTATCTTAGATCCCATTTCTTTCCTTCCAGGATCAATAACTGTGTGGGAGAAGACAACCACTGGCTCTTCCTGCAGCTCTGTTTCTACGCTCAGGTCCTCAGTTTGTTCACCCTGGTGCTGGACTTCTGCCAGTATTATTACTTCCAGCCACTGACAGGACTAGACCAGGTACATTCTGCAGGAATATAAGTAAATTATATTCTCAGATGACAGAAAATGTCTTTAGAGCTTACAGACTACATTTCAGACATGTACGTGGAGCAGTTTGGCCTAATTACTGTATTTATTTAGTTATCTTAGAACGCTATGTGACAACTTGACACAATATTGCTAAATGCTTTGTTACATCCTCTAAGAGCCACTCATAAAATATAAAAGTTAATATTTTACAATGAAAAAGTAATCACATAGTGCTCTAAGATTATGAAGTAAGAGGACTTTACACCAAAGGGTTGCCGTTCTGTTTTCCTCTGCCAGGAGAAGTTTACAACACGCCATGAACTGGCTCTGCTGCGAGTCTCAGCGCTCATGGGTTTGGTCATGTTTGGTGGCATGACTAGCTTGTTTTACACTCAGATGACGGGCATCCTCTCTGTGAGTATCTACTAATAACAAGAAGAACTTTTACTGATGTAATTATGTTAAATGTAAGTATGTCTTCTCTTAACATATTTCCAAGCTAATGTAACTGTTTAGTGTCACTTTGTAGGATCTGTAAAATAAGCATGATGGTGCTTATTTCCAGTGTCATTTAGCCTGTTTGTCCCACTGAAAGCAAGTTCTGTATTTTCAAAAATAAGACAATCAATGCCAGTAATGCAGTGATCAATAGAAAAGTAACAAGAGAGAAAGTCTGGGGTCAGGCTGTGTGTGTGAGTGTGCAGGTGTTTGTCAATGACAGAATTGACCTGCAAGATATTAAGAGTTGCATTCTTAATAACTTATATCAACATTAATAATAATCATACATTTTATTACAAGCCAAAGTAATTTACAAGCTTCCATCAAGAATTTTGACGGAGCTGTAATGTTAGAAAATGTCTGCACTTGGCCTCCATGATGAGGTGGGAAACAGCAAGCTGTTAGTTGGAGAAAAATGGAACTGTCTAGAGCAGCAAGAGATATGCAGTACAATACAGAGAAACACATTAATGATGCTAATGTTTTTGATTGATCATGTGACACTTTAATCATGGTCCTGAAACATCATGATGGAGCTTATTTTGTGAAATAAGCCGCTCATTTTGCATTGTCCATTTCCTTTTCCCCCTTACAGGACACTACCACCATTGAGAAAATGGCTCAGTTCTCAAATGAAATGTGAGTCTGTTTAACGCCGTCTGTCCAATTGCCAGAAATGGTTTGCAGAAATAGGTTCACGTGCAAGGTGCAAGTTAAGATCATTTTAAAGGAATAGTTCAACGTTTTTGGAACCAAACCAAATTCGCTTTCTTGTAATGAGTTAGCTCAGAAGATACATATTACTCTAATGTCTCTCCTTCAATGTGAAGCTGGAGCCAGCAGCCGTTTAGCTTAGCATAAGGACCGGAAACAGGGGGAAACAGTTAGCCTGTTTCTACCCAATGGTAACAAAATACACCAGCACCTCTAAAGCACACTAAAAACATGTTATATCTTGTTTGTTTAACCTGTACAAAAAACACAGTATAAAGATGTTTGTAGTTTTATTGGGGGTGGTTATGTGCTGGACTATTTCATATCTGGGTGTAGTGACTTCCTGGAGTTACTGTATGTCGTCATTATGAGGTTGTCAGGCAATCAATGGAGACTCCAAACGACGGGTTCATTAATGAGCTTCAGAGGTGCTTGTAGGCGGATTGTGTTATCTTCATACAAAGCGGGGCTAGTTGTTTCCCCTTGTTTCCAGTCTTTATGCTTTCAGCTTGACAAGAAAGCGAATAAGAGTTTCCCAAAATGTTATATTATTCCTTTAACGTGTTCTCACAATACCCATTTTAAACATTAATAATTTTTTTTTTTTTTATTCTTTTCAGATATGGCTTAAAGAGGTCTTGGCAGTGGGCACTAGCTGAGGTTTGCGGCACTCGCTGGAAACTCCTGTGGCTCAACCCGCTCCGAAGCAGGCAGCCGCTCCAAGCCAGCCACCACTTCCGCAACCACGTGTAGGCCAGGAGCACTGCACTACCTCCTACCACCACAGATGGTAGGGGTTGCCATGATGAATCACTGTATGTACAATTAAGAATCCATCTGCTCGCCTTCACCGTCCTCTTTTGTGCTATGGGAGCTGGGTAGCAGTCTTGGTTTGTCAGTGGATACTTTGGATTGCTTTTTTTTTTGCCTTTCTCTACAAGGCCCAGACTGGCAGTAAACGGGGTCAAGAAACACCTAAGGGAGTAAATGTTGCTTTTTTACTCACTGTGACTGCTTCTTTGAGCATTTGGAAACCACTTTTAATGGCTAATTGCATCAGATGGATGGAAGTCTTCACCTGAAAGAAGCTGGCGAAAGGGACCCCTCTCAGGTTACTTTAATAAAGAGCCTTTACTACTGACCTTTAATCAGCTACAAACAGACCTAGGGTAACTCCAGTGTGTCTATTAGAAAGGCATTTTTTGTATGACGTTTGTGCCTTGTTTCTTTTAACTATGTCCTTTTATTTGTCATGCATGATCAGTGCTTTTGTTTTATATTTTCTGGTTGGTGATCTTTGAAATTTCTTGTGACTATTGAAGGGATCTGGCATCAACTGCATTAGTTCATGTTTTCTTTTATTGTTCTATGAACATTTTCTCTATGAAGTGATGTTTTATGAAGCATGGCCAAGGAACAAAGTTGATAATGTGAATAGTGATAAGTGATACTTGTATGACAAATGACCAGCTGGGTATAAATATGTGCACTAGCAAGCCGACAGTTAACACTTCACCATGCCATGGTTAAATCCAAATCTTAGGCTGTATGTGACGTAGTCAAACCTGCTGTATAATCAAATAGTTTCTCTGAGTATAACAAACATCCCACAGCCAATATCATGACCTGATTATGACCTGTTGTGAAATCCTTATTGAAGTGGTTCGAGTGTCACATACAAGTGGTTCGAGTGTCTCAAAGATAACTTAAATCACTGTTTATTTGAAAAGAATAGTCTGAAGTAAGAAAGAATTGTTTGAAATACACTTATTTGCTTTCTTGCCGAGAAAGCTTACTGTTTATGTCTTTACAGTAAGACATAAACCCCCTGTAAAACCAGAACTTGGCCAGAACTTTACTTTTGGACAGAACCAAAAGTAATAAAATCTGTTTCCAGTCAAAATTGCTAAGCTAAGCTAACTGCCTGCTGACTGTAGCTGTAGATTTACTGTACAGACATGAAAGTGGTATCGATCTTCTCATCTAACTCTCGACAAACAGGCAAGTAAGCGTATATCTCAAAATATCAAACTATTCCTTTAAATCGGTATGTCAGACAATGCTTAAGTCTGCTCTGTCAACCATAGCACTTACAATGCATGACGTTTGAACACATCTTTCATTTTAGTACTCCTGACAATATCATTTGAGATTTATACATTCTTTTTAGTGTTGTAGCTGTTACAGTTAGATCGTAAATGTGTCTAAACAAGTGGCTTTATAAATGCCTATCTTTATACAAAAACAAGCAGATAAGCCTACGTGTAGTACCATACAGCTAGTTCACACTTGATACAACACTGACAATTTATTTATGGCAGTTTTGCTGTAACTGGTACTGTTTAGAGATTTTATTGAATTCTTTAATAGACTTTAACAGGTCTTTAAACGATGATTCAGCAGTGCATAATAATACTAGCATAACAGGGTTGTCGTTGTCTATAATATTTGGCAATCCCATAGCTAAACCTGTACGTAAACAAAGCTTTCCATGTGTGGGAAATATTACAATACCCAAGTAGTTTTAAGTGCCTTTCTAGGTCTGCTTTTGACTCTCACTGTACATCATCATCATTGTGTTGGTCTCCATTAAAGCCAAAGACCTGGGGAAATGTTGCAATAGTCAGCAAGCATTCAGTAAATGCACGTTTCACCAAATTTCTGGAGGTAGCAGTTCAATATTATGCACTGATTTTCACATTAGCTCACAGTCTGTTTTACTGCATCACTGGTACTCTTGAAAGAAAGTCTTAACGCTATTTTATTGTGTGTATCCTTTAATGCAATTGTTTGCATGAGTGTGTGTTGATGACTTTGCTTAGTGGTTTTTATAACTCAGATTCAGGTTCTTCGACGTTTGTGTGGAAAAAATATCCAGGGTGGTGGGATGATGGGTGGGCAAATGTGTGTGATTGGCATTAACTATTTCTTTTCTAAAAACATTTTGAAAGCAATAAGCATTGTGTATCCGTAAAGTCATCGTTTTTGTTACAACAGAAGTGAAAATCTGGTTTGTATTGTGAAGTATAGAAACTGGATGGGTTTCAGTTATTACTAACTATCCAGTGAAAACCTGACTTAAACTTTTGGCAATACTTCAGTAACCTCAGCCAAGATCAACACTACTGTAGCTGCTGTGTAGTTTTACAGTATATCTTCAAATAACAACATGTCAGCCTCAACACCTCATGTTGTTAAGAACAGGATAACAGAAAGCCTTGGTTCATTTGATTTGAATAGAGAGCTGCAGAAGACTGGAGGTGTGAAGCATTTCAGAGAGACTGCTCACACAGCCATCATCTGGCGTCCCCCAGGGCTCTCAGTTTGGATCTGTGCAGTTTTGTTTATGTTGTTCATTTGCTGTTTTTGGAATGTGTTTTCAAGCTTTATTTAATTTAATTCAGACCTCCAACACTGGAACAGTGAGGTTTTGTGAATTAAATGAATACACTATACATTTATTACCAATTTCTTTATATCTAGAAAGCCTGTGATTGTCAATTAATGATGTTAGAAAACTGTATTAATTGTGATTATAGAAAATATCATATAGGTATTCATACTGTAATAAATTACCTTCTGGATTTGAGCTGATTCTTTTCTTCTTTTTCAACTTTCTGTTAGCAACCTAAATTTTGGCAGCAGCTGAAGATTTTATTTTCCTATTGTGTAAAATAAGGGAATAAATCAGTATAGTCAGTCTTGATGTCAGTCTTTTCAGAAACAGTATTTATCAAATGGAGACCTTGGCTATGAGACTAGCTTGGAATGAGTTGTAGAGTTTAAAAAGAAATATAAAGCTTTATACTTTTAGTTCTATACCTTCCTCCAATCAGTTCGTAATAAAAAGCCAACGCAACTTGGAAGACAACATGCTTCTATCTTCATAACATTATCTCCAATTTCAAATGCATGTCTCTTTTCTTCATCAAGGAAATAAGTATTTTGATTACTACTACATTTAGTCAGTTTCGGACCTTCATATCCATCATCTGTCCAAATTAGCAAAGAGATTCTTTTATGTCTTGGAAGATAGATATGACTACACCAGGTGATAAGGACATTACCTTTGAAGAGCACTGTCTAAATTGAAGTAGATGGATCATATTCAAAGACTGCAGACAAATTGCTTCACTTTGTCTATTACCTGATGTAATAGGCTGTAAAATGAGTAATCTGAAGACATAGAGGCCCGCAGTCAAACATGACAAGATTTATTCTCGTAGTGCTTTAATTCAGAGATACTTACAGTATTAGCTGTTTAATCAGTCCCTCCAAGATTTTTGCGACCGCAACTATTAACGCAACTTCAACAAATCCCCGTGAATTCAGTGCGACTCCCAATTTCGACCAATCACCGCAACTTTTCTGCAACTTTGACCAATCATCGCGGTCTCCTGCTAAGCGGCATCATACGTCAGCAAACTTACTTCCTTGTTTTGTTCAGAAGACGCCGCAAACATTTGTGCTGCCATCATCTCACATTTACCCACAAAAATAACAGCAAAGGACCGTAAAAAAAAGTTCCCAGGTGTTCTTTACGAAACGGGGGTAAACTGTTTTGCAAGATGTGCACAGTGTTGGGCAAGCTACTTGGAAAGTATAGCGAGCTAAGCTACCAGTTACGTTACTCCACATTAAATAAAGCTTTTACTCCCTTTCTGCCAACGGACAGTAAAGAAATAGTAGCTAGCTAACAGTTAGCTGTTGACAAGTTGCTGGCTGGTGTATGCAGACTGTAATGACTTGTGATAGCTAGCTAGGTTAACGTTTTCGATGGTTGTTTTAGCTTATTCTGGAATCACCTGAATGTGTAAACTCAAGCTCGCGTGTCTGTAACGTTATTCCACTGCAGCCGAGACGTCGTAGGCATCAGCCCGAGGATCGGTACGTGAGGTCACCGTCATATGGAAGTGCCTCTGTCGGCTACACGTCCGCGTAGACTGTGGCGTCACTTACCGATCCTTAGCAGTTTTATTTCAGACCGCAGCAGAACGTTTAGCTGCGTTTTAGCTTCAGAAATGTTCAAGTTTACTCAAAAAGCACTTTTGCCTCTGAAGTAAAGGCTGGACTACAATAGAGCAGATGGTGAACAGTGTTTTCTGTGGGACATGGTAAGTCCCTTTGGGGTGCACTTTGGGGTTTTCCCCTTTCTAAAACTATAACATGCACAAAAAAAGATATTAAAACACAATAAAGGGCAGGGAAAAAGCAAAAAAAAAGCACAATATAAGCACTTTAAGTAAAAATCGATCTACCTTTGCCGTTTTAACCTAGAAAAACAAATGCCGAAACATCGCAACTTTCATGTATCTTTTATGAAAAGCGGCAGCAACATCAGGCATTTTAGGCCCCAACAATCACGAAAAAGGCCCGCGAAATCCTGGAGGGACTGGTTTAATGTTCACCGGACTCGGTGCATATGTAACAACACCACAGAGTTGTTTTCTTCCATGGGAAAGATGATGTTCACTTTGAACAAAATTACAAAACTTTGATTCTAATTTTTCTCCAATTTTGCAGTAAATACCTGACTCTGCAGAATCAAAGTTAGACTTGTGATATCGGGCTAAACAAATAAAATTGACTTGACTGCCTGAATGGTTCAACTACTGTTTGTTTCTCTCATTACATTAACTACGTGTAACACAAAGACCCCAAGCAGCAGTTCAGTTGTCTCCAACCAAATGGCCATTGTCCTGAACAGTTCTTAAGTCTCAGTGAGGCGTGTGTAATGTGTGCATGGTCCGTGAACATAAGCTATGTGTGTTGTCTGAAATGGCTACATGTTTTAAACATACACTGAACACACGTCCATACACACACATTAACACACACGCACAGCATACCCAGCCGACTTGCTCTTGACCAACCAAAACCTTGATTTGTCCACAGCCACAACAAAGCCATCTCAGACTAAATTGGAAAATGAGGATCAAGATTGTTTTTTTTTGTGTCACAATCTTTTCAACAACTAAGTGAGCAGTTATTTTAAGAAATTGATTTGTGGTCTAAGACATATTGATAAACTAATATGGTTAAATGCTAATCCAAACCGTTTGTCTTAACTTCAACAACACCAGGGTTCTTAAATGTTTTCATGTCGCAGGCCGCTTAAATAAGAAGACATAATAGCAGCGAGAATAAAAATACAATTAATTTGGATATTAAATTACACTGTCAGTGAAATTAGAATATCCCTTCTTTTTTCAGGGACCCCACCAATTCCCTAAAGGAGACCGGACCCGGGCCACACTTTGAGCTTCCCTAAAATAAAATTGGGGTTAAATATTAAAAACAAATAGCTGTCCTCAATTACCTAATGTTTTTATGCCATTAGCATCAGCAATAATAATCCTGCATTATTATTGCTGATGCTTCATCATTATGGAGGTGCTTTACAATATCTTTGAAGATAGTAAATTAGTACAGATGAATTCAAAAAAACATACAGCGATATGGTCCTGGAATTAATTCTACTCCTGTTGTTGTGTTTAGGACTAAAACCAAACCCGTTTTTGTCATAAAATATATTAAAACAAAAAACACCAGTATGTGAAATTTAATTTGCCAGTTTGGGCTTTGGGATAGTAACATTTAAGGAGTCCAGTCTAGATAATAGCAGGCTTCAGCAGCCTGGGTTAAATGTGCACTTAATCTCTGGTAATGGTTGGTCAACTGGACTAATTAAATAAGTGACCACCTGCTTCTTTTACAGTCTATGACATCTGGCTGAACAAAAGAAATAATTAGCCACATGCTTGATTGATAAATATAAACTATGCCTGGAACAGTTATCTCTCAGATACAAGGCTGTTTACCTGTCTAGGATTGGAGTTAGTGGCTTGGCGTGTTCTGCTGCCATTTTGCCAAGCCTAGACAAGGATTAAGTGTAGGAGATGGAAGACAGAGTTTATTATCGGATCACTAGGTTTGGGTAGCATGATCATTTTCAGATTTCTGTCCATATGGGCCATATATATGACTATATATGACTTGGTTATTAGGGTCATCCCCAACATCAGTTTTACTTTGCTCAGCTGACCTTGTTTGATGTTGTGCTTCGGCGAAGATCCGGCACATTGTTGTGTTTGGTCTCTCTTATCATTCAGGAAATCTCCGATTTGGTGTATCCATAAAATGGCACATGAAACAACCCAATCACCTTTTTAACTAAAATTTAAATTCCTCACTGAATCTCTGTTTCCACTTTTGACATAGTAAGAAATGATTATTGTTTTTTTCCCCCACTGTTAATAACTGCATAATTAGATATTTTAGACCTCAGCGAGTCATGTGGGTGGGTTGCCAGTGGCAGGTGTCTGCTACTTTCCTCCATTTTCAGCTCCACAGCTGAACTTCCTGAACATGGAGGTATTGATTGGCCTATTGATTTTTAAATAAGCTCTCATTAAAGAAAGTAGAAATCCAATTAAAAGTTGAACTTGAAACCATTAATCCAATCAAGATGATGAAATGTATCGATTTTACCCTAAAAATCAATTAGGTGCATGCGGCCTTTCCTTTCTACAAAAGAATGAAGAGCACATTTTAGGTCAGCTGAATAATGTAGCAGAAATGTTGTTTTTCTATTGAAGCAATCAAACTATGTTAAGTCTGGTGTTTTGTTGACATTGGCTTTACATACTCATTGTTTGGGGTTTCACAGACCCCACCGCTTTATGCTGTGCGTGTAAAACTAATAATAATGTAGCCCGTGGAATTAGATGTCACACAGGACACAATCAATTCAGGGATGTTGTAGCTTCAGTTTTATTGTGGAGCACATTTGCAACAGGTCACTTTGGCAGCGTGTCCGAGCGACTGAGTCTCTCCGCGAGCAGCTCGCGCCAAAGTTGTCCGCCGTCTTCAACAACCGAAATGATTTAGAAGAAAGCAAAAACACTGGAAACAAAATACGGCAGTGGGCTCTGAGTTTCGACAGGAAACATCGAATGACACCTGTTAAATAGAGATTTAACAACCAGACACCCACAACATTACCGTGGGAAAGTAAAATGAACAATATATACAAGACACTTAACTTACGTTCCAAGTTTCACCAGACTCGCGTGGAACCTCCTGGAGATTTCACAAGTCAACTCCCTCTCCTACACCTTCAACAGAGTTAAAATTCCATGTTAAACCTGTAACATTTCTCAAGTAACAAAGCAAAATACCCCGCTGTGGCTTCATGCACGCTAACATTAAGTTACCATGAAATGACGACACGGCGGTCGACGACTGGCGCCCAAAACTCCAGGACGTGAACTCCTGTAGCGCCTAAATCAAACCATCTTGGTAAAATATTGACTGATAACTACCTTTATGTGTTTGCGTAGGAATATTTTCCAATATATGCGTCTATTTACCGACTACTTTACTCGACGGAGTCAACGCACCGTCCACGCAGCAAATTGTTCGCACGTAAACAGGGAGAAAGACCATGATGCACTTGGCGAAGTAACAACAATTTCACTCAAGGCTGCCACCTGGTGACCAAAGTCTGTCTGCAACAGCCTGAGAGACTGAGCCAGTCCACTTACAATCTGCTTCATATTTGATTTAGACATAAATCATGTTACACTCCAAAGAAAACAACAAAGAACACATGTCAACAACTATGAGAGTTATACCAAACCTAGGTGGGAAATTACGTCGGAATAGATTTACCGCCCGGCTACAATAATAATTGCGAAATCAACAAGTGTTTTCTTCAAATATACTTATATATCGTCTGACCTAAGTATTAAAGTGCTAACACTTCCTTGCATATTCGGTGAAGGTGACAAAATATGGAAATGAACAGCATTGTCGTCGCAACAAATAAGGAGATATTTCATGTTTTTTAAGTTATATGGGCTATACATGAACAAATATTCCATTTGTTTGCCAAAAAGTTATTCACTGAAAAAGAAATGTACAGTATGTTATCCTACATATGGATGTTAATGATGTTTTGGGTTAATTAAACGCCAGAGAACAAACTCCCTGTGAGACCTCTTATGAAAAAATATATAAAACTTCAGTATGACAAATTAAAATTGTCTTATTTGGGATTTGGGTGGGGTCAACAATCGCCGATATAGAGAATATGAAAATCCATTATATTTAACCATGCTTAACGAGACCCCAAACAGATGTAATGCATCAATTTCTGAAGTGGATCTCAGAAACATCAGTTCAGAATCATGCTTATAAGCAATTCTCCTAAAATGAATAAAAGTCATTTAAAAGCATCATGGTGATAAAATAACTCTTAGAGCTGTGAAAGAGGCCCGGGGTTCACAGGACCTCAAACAGAACTCTGCAGGCACTTATTTAACCAGTTATTTTTTTCAAATGCTAAATAATGTGTTAATTAAGGAATTAAATAGTAGTGTGACTTCATAAGTCAAATCCCCAAGTTTCCTTTTGATAATATAAGCCTAAGTGCTCTATGAGACCTTACACGTGTAGTCTTTCATCCCTCAAAGTAAGATTCATTTGCCTTTTCTCTGTCATGAGCTGACATTTGCCTTCCGCGATGGCTGCTGAGTGTTTTATTGTTCTTTGTGTTTAAGAACCGATTAAATTGGCCAGCTCCTAATTAGGCACCCAATTAGTGCTTCATTAAAGTCAGGTGCTCTGGAAAGGTCTGGGAACAGGTACTTATTAAAAGCAGCTATGCAGCACAAACACACAGCATGTTGTCTGCCCTGCAGGTGCCTAATTAGAGTGGTTAAATCCTACTTCATTTCCATCGTATTTCCAATTTTTTGGCTATTTACAATGATTTTTCAATTATATTGTTTGAAACTGAACACAAAGTGCTAAAATAGCCTATAGCGTTCAGTAACTTCTGACTTCAATGTGTAAATGTGCCAAAAACTATAATATAGTCCATTTCCAAGCATTAGCTCTGGGTTGTTTTTTTTTACTTCTTCTCATCTATTTGTTGTAACTAGTGCTATGTTACTGTTGCTAAGTCCACCCACCATCCCTGTGGGGAAATCCAGCTGCCATTGACCGGCCTCAGTGAGGAGGATTGGAATGCGGTTAGGGGGGAGAAAAGGTCTTTTCAGCTGGCATTCAAATAACATTTACATGGACACGCCAAACGTCTTAATTCATGGGGTCAAAATACAGCTGGATCCAGAGAAGCCCTGACACCGAGGGGAAATTGAATGCAACAGGTCTTTTGATGATCACTTGATCTTCATTACTGCTTGACAGGTAATAGATTAGACCGCCTTTGTATAGGAGCAGTCATTTTCAGTGACATTAGATAATCCTTTAACATAATCCTCACAACACTGCATTTTTATATGCAGAAGTCAAGATCTCAGTATTTTGACACATCTCATTATTTTAAATGACCTATCGCTCAGCGCCACCCAGTCATGTTAAGCTGCCCCGGCTCTTTAGTGGATAATTCCCAGCACTGGCAGGTTTTTTCCTCACACAGAAACTGGGTTGATGAGGCTGAGACTCACAATCGGCATTGGGGGGGCATTGTAGGAGGGGGATGGTGAGGGTTGCAGGGTCGTGGCTCTTGTAATTACCACAGTCAGGTTCAAGTCACTGGTCACTGGAAGTTGTTGCTGATCCACCCCCCACCCCCCCACAATGCAACGTTGTCAGGGACTGGCCTACATGTGGCACAGCGTGCCTCGACTGATGCCCCTTTGATTAGGTGTCTCGTCTTCCTCGGGGCTGCGTCTGATGAGAGCCGGGAGCACAGTGATGGCTGGGAAACTGACAGAGAGGTCCATTAAATGGCAGCTTTGTTATGACATGTCAGCTAGGACGTGGTGGATGGTAAGTTGGGCTCTTTTGTCTTGACTTCTTCCTCTTAAATAACCTTTGTTAAGAACATCACTATCAGGCAAAAACAACTATAAAAAAGACTAATATTCCATGTGATACCCTGTCTAAAATGTTATGATGCCACAGTTGCAGACTTCTGACATTGTTTGGGAAAATGTGTCTGTAAAAGTCCATGTCTAGTCTCCAACTGCAACGCTGCGTTACCCACGCAAATATTGTGTTCTCCTGGTTAGCCTAAAATTAAATATACCTGTGGTTTTGGGAGTTGTGGTTATTGTCTTTGTGCGTCTGTGTCCCGGTCAAGATCAACCACATTTGCAGAAGTGAGGGAGATTGTGGAAAAGGCTATTTGTCACATGCTAAGTGCCTCGAGCAAAGACGTTTTTTCAGCTTTTATTTGGGAAATAACCCTAATATTCATTTCTGAACAAATGTGATCGTCAAGGCCATCAGTTGCAACTTTGATCAATGAGCTGTTTTAAAACCAGTTACACTTCAATTTGACTGCAAATAATGGAGGATTTTGATGGCAACGGGTGATCAAAATAGACTTTAAAAGTAATGTTACTTTTTACAGAGATGAATAACTAAAAGAACTATTTACCCTCCCTCCAGTGTAAGAGCATTCCTGAAGTGCACCTCTCTGTGCACCCTCTGCAGTGTTAATTTGATAGTGTCGGACAAAGAGCCCTTGTCCAACCCGCGCCTTTCCCATGCTGAAGAGGCAACGCAGGCTGACATTTCTTTCTGAATATTTATTTACTTGTCTGACTACAGGCAAGCTTTTATTGTGCTCAGTCACCAGGGTTTAAGTTGAGGTTTGTATGTCTGCCCCAACGCATGTGAGCCGAGAGAATTTACCCTTTCTGCTCAGGACGTGACATTCTATGAGTTTAACTGACGCTGTTTTAATGTGAAGACTTATTATAAAGTAGAATCAGCTCCAACTTTCTGCAAGTTCATATAAAAACATATGTTAAGAGAGATTTAAAGTGCAATTTCTGTGAGCAAGGACAGAACATGATGTGGAGTTTGTCATGGTCAGAAATAGCATATAATTAAAAGTTCATATTAAAGGTTAAATTATTGAAGGATTCAGCAGAGACCGGCTGACCTGCTGTCTTGTCATGAAAAGTTACTTACAGCTGTTGTAAAAGGCCCATAGGAAATGGTGCAATTGGTAGGAAATGGCATTGGTCTGATCACACTGTGAAGTACATACCGCTCTTCAGTTAACAATATAACCTTAATGGACAAAGGCATCCATATTTACATCATCTTTTACCGTATATATTGCAGCTCTTTGGATACCATATCGAAATACATACATTTTGAGAATCAAAATCATATTTTGTACTCTTTTACCAGGCTTTATTTTGGTTCATTAAGTCAAATGTCAAGCATATTGATGTAATAAGTAGTACCAGACTATAACCGGATGACACAGGTGGTCACTACTGTAACAGCACTGGCATATCGCCACCTAATGGTATACAACAGACACTGGTATTGTTCATGCTGGCTCACTGTCCCACTGACATGTCCTACTGGGACACTTGAATAGAACAGAACCATTGTGATTGTTATGACTAACACCTGTTTTGTTTTTTTTCCTGCTATTAATGTTTGTTCTCAACATGATATTAGTATTTTGTTTTAACCAAGGAAAGGTAATGTTTTCATTTTGGGCCTGGTAATTTCTAACGTGTAATAAGATAACTATTAATAAAGATGGATCATTATTGTAGGGACTGATTTGTTGTTATTCTGCCAGTTATTGCCATTCTGAGAATTTTGCACCTTCATAGGATGAACCTGTCTTTTTCATTTAGCCAAGTGGTGATTGCCATAGCACTGTAGCTGTGCCAATGTTCTAGAAATAGAGAAATAGATTAAACTAGACTTTGTGACTCTCCTGTAAGCTTGTGTATACTGTGTATTGTAAATTTCTAAAATGCCAACTCATATAAATGCTAAAACATCCCTACCTTTTAAAATGAGAGCCGCAAGAGATACAGGGCCTCAGTTTTAATTCTCCAGTGGAGTAATTCTCCCCAAACGAGCAACGTGCTTGTGGCCACACGGGGGCGGTAAGTCCACATTCGGAGGAATGAATCTGGCTCATGCCATGTGCACCAGCAGACTGGCATGATATAATGCTGGACAGAGCATGGAGGCAGAGAGAGAGTATGGAGTCAGGGTATGTGATAGTGATCTAGCCTTTCGTGGTATCTCAACATGAACAGAATTAAGGAGTAAAATCAACTAAATCTAAAAGTAAAACATTCTTGGAAAAAGTACCAGATAACTTGAAGTATTCCAAAATGTATTGAGTGTGCTTGTAATGTCCATTTAGTAAAGGTCTAAAGGAGTGTTTTTAAAGGCATAATAGACAGAACCAATTGACACACTAACAGTATCAGACTGAACTTGGCCTTGAAACCATCATATTCTCTGCTGCTATTATTTTAGAAATTAATCACAACTGATCACTGTGTGTGTGTGTGTGTGTGTGTGTGTGTGTGTGTGTGTGTATGTCATGTAGATACTGGAACCACATGACAATACTGACATTTTAAGTGTGAATACTCTCTTAATGTCATGATAATAGTGATGAGAGGGCAGTAAAATATATTGTCAGATGACCCATTCAAGTCATACAATCACATTGCCCGCCTTGACAATGCTGACATACAGTAAGGGGCATCCAGTGACTGATTAATCAATACAAGTTTACAGCCTGTGCTGGAAACATTGCACCATTACTACTATACTAACCTACTTAGAACTGCTACTATTAGAACGCTGCTTGGCTACCAGTGCTGCTATCACCGTTATTACTATTACACTACTGCTACTCTTCTTACTTAATGAGCACCATAACAGCACTGACACATTAGAATACTATTATATTAGTTATATTACTGTATAATACCTAGTCCCCACATCTATGCTGTGAATGCTATTTTAGTTGCTCATATTTTATTGATTGAGGAAATGGCAATTTTATGATATTCTAAGACTCTAAAGTGTAAAGTTAGCAACATAATATAGGGATCATTGTATTTCATTACATAACCATACCATAATCACAATATTTTATAGGGTCCATGTGAAAATCTGAACATGTTTTGCAGCTATATGACTCATAAAATGTATATTGGTATTGCTAGATGTGTTTGGAGGATATCAGATATTGGTAGTGGCTTACTTGCCTACTGCCACTCCTCTTTTAACTGCAAAAAAATGGAATAATAATAATGGGGCTAGTAATAATAATAATTATTATTATTAATATTCCCATTACTGCACGTTGTAAAGCAGTAATCATTGCAGTGTAATTTGCTCCATCAGTCACAGGACTGACTGTCCAGCAGCAGCTCTGTCAAGCCCCAAACAGCACGTCAGAGGAGCGGAAATGAGGGGCCCAGGGTAGAGAGACTCGGGGCCACTGCTTCTGACCAATGAGAGGCAAACACTATTACAAAGCCGAGCTCTGTCAAGCTACACAGAAACAGCTAAATGACCACTGGGAAATGGGAGTTTTAACTTTCAAAGTAAGAGGTAGCATTTGTCACGTTTTGAGGTCAAAAGGTATTTATTCTAAACAGAGTTAATCCTAGTTATTACGGCTTTGATTCACAGTAGGCCTATTAAAAACATTAACACCCTTACAGCTTCTATAACCTTGTAACTTGTGGTAGCTATATTACACATTAAGACATTACAAAAACTTTAGCTAACTTGCTATCCAATGCAAAACTATTTGCTATGTCCATTTATGATGATTTTAGGTTTTCAGATAAACTGAAGGCTTACTCTTTTGTGGGTTTGGACTATGATATGGGCAAAAAACTAAACAAAACACAAAACAACCTCGGTATCTAAAAAACGTGCTGTCACAAAGCTGAAAAAATTGCTGTTCATAGTATTTCATGAAACCTTGACATGGTTTGAACTGGACAGTGGCATGCCTTTATACTGACCCGTGAAAAAATATGTAAGAATAAATGTGTGTCCATCTTGCATCGATTACACATCATTTCCACGTTAACTGGCACTGCATGAGTGTTTTAGATGAAGAGACATGGGCCTATTGGCTGAAGCGTTTAAGAGTCAAAGAGTTTTATTTGGAAAAGTCGTACCGGAAGTCCTCTTGTTCACATTATATCCGACTTGACAGTTACTGCTGAGAGCCGGAGGGCGGCAGTCAGGCAGACAGTGAAAGTGAAGGCGGAGACCAGCCCAGCGCCGAAAACTCAGCCTCTTCTGGATCGCGTTCAACTCCACTGAACAACCCCAAAAAACGATCCAAAAAGTCAGACTTGAAGAGGAAGGAAGACAGGCAAAAAAGAGAAAAAAAAAACCGCGAGGTGCTCCAAACTTCGGTTCACCGATATCTGCAAAGATTTGTCTTCCGGTGTTGACTTTTTTTTTTTTTTTGTTGTTGTTGTTGCGAGCGCTGCAAGAGAAAGCCCTCCAAAGCACAAAGTTGAACGTGAGAAATGTGAAGCTACCGGCTTGTGTGTTTCAACCAGGCTCCAGGATTCCCTATTAATCCATGCAGTACAGTGCAATGGTACGTGAACATGGATTATTGTTGTTCTGAAATGTTGTGTTAGCGGTGATGATACCATTTGTGATAACATTTTAATATCTTTTTTTTTTGTAATACTGTCCTTGCCCTCGCGACGATTTGAGAGTTGTGGAGAAGTGGGTTAACTTAACACGGACCACAACACTGGCTCGGTCGGGCCAAATTTGTACTAAACTTGGCACAGATTCTCCGGCAGCCTATGTTAAACATCCCATTCCCCTTAAACTGCCAGGTGAACTATATGTGGGCCGTTGACGACAGCTCTGTAAGGGACACACACACACACACACACACACACTGCAGCAACAAAGTCACAATGTTTAACTCCCATTCCTTTCTGCATCAGTACTACAATGTTACGATACACACCGATCTTAGTTATGAGTGTTTAACCACAGCAACAAAAACGCCATTCAGGTGTTCAGCTAGAGCAGAGTCATTCGGCCTATACAAGTCTTATTCTAAAAATCAGTTTTTAAACAAAAATTCCCCCCTATGAGCTAATTATGAAGTGTCAAAGTTTCAAGATATAAGGATGAATTATTTTTACCTGTCGGGCTTATTCTGCAGTGGCCTAAACAGCGAGACGAACAGCCTACATTTGGTTCTTCAAAAGACCCTGCATTTTGAAGCGCGTAATATGCTCTTTCAATCCGCCGTATATCTGCTATCTTAGATACGATCTAGCTGGTGATTTATTTCAGCGACTTTTAAAGAGCATTTTTAATGGGAGTAAACGGAGTGACCGACGGACCAAACGCATCGCCGTGAACCGCAGGTCCAAACTGGACGACGAAGCAGCACGGAGCTCCGGGGGTAAAGGGTGCCGGAGCTGCGCAGGGAGGCGCTCCTCTTCCGTCGCTATGTATGCCCGAGGCTGTGCTCCAAAGTCCCCGGAGCTAATAGAAAGATCTGCTGGCTTGAGGGGGTGAAGGAATTGCCATGCTGTGTTTTCAGATAGCCGAGGAGGAGGAGGAGGAGGAGGAGGAGGAGAAGAAGGTGCTGGCTGGTGGATAGGGGTTGTGTGTTTGGAGGAGGAGGAGGAGGAGGAGGAGTGTGACTGTGTAATTACGTGGGTGAAAAAAAAAAAAAAAACCCCTGAAAAAAGTTGGGTCTGATTTGCTGGAGTCGCGCAGGACCTGAAGGTGCACCGGACGGTTTCATATGAAGTTTGGTTAAAGCAGGGGTGAACGTCACACACTCGGCGCCCTCCGAAGCGCCCCACAACGCTTTTATGAACGAGCTCTCACAGCAGCGAGACGCGCAAAGAGCCCCTGTGGTAGCGGAGGACGCGGCGGCACCGGCTCTGCGAGCACAGTCCGCAAGTGCTCACCGTGCGCGTCGGCTTTGAAACAAAACAACAACACACAAAAAAGAACACAAAAAGACAAACAAGCTCCTGCGTTCAATCGCCCCTTTTCTCTGCGGAGACGACAATCGTTGGAGCGCAGCAGTCCGTGGATGTTCTTGGATAACCTCTTACTGTTTTTGCGCGGATAGCTGCTCCACAGTCTTGCGCGGCGCACATCGGTCGAGGAATGGCGCGATAAAGTGATCGCAGGAACCAGTCCAAGTACATTCGCCCTCTGCGTAGCCGTCTCGTCATGTATTCTCCAATTTGTCTCACTCAGGTATTTGTGTCTTTTTTTTGTTCTTTTATTTTTTTTTTTTTGGATATACATTTAGTTGCGGTGATTTGCGTATTTGTCATAACATGGTTACAGACGGTGGGCCAGGGAATTGAAAGTTCTGTGTTGTGCAGTTTTAAGCTCAGCTTGGGAAACCCTTTCATAATCCATAACAACAGTTAGGTTGGGCCTTGTAAGTGAAAATGTAGCGTTAGCGTTAACCGAAATTGAAGTTGTGGATCTCAAAGTGACCGTGTTTGTGGCATCATTGTGCTGGTTTTTACTTTCGAGATTCCAACGAAATTCCTAACGAAAAAGCATTTAAAAGTCCCGTAGGCATTTAAAAAGTCACCGAGGTGGCAATATTTATGCGTTATTTGTGTGCGTAAAGCTATGCTGCGTGAAGATGATTTTTTTTTTTTAAAGATAATAATCCCGCACTGTCATCTCGTTAATCCTGTTTAACTGGTATAGGTATGCTCATTTTCTCTCAGCTCTAATTAGGTTATTTGCGTCCTCCAATAACCTCACACACACTCCCCAGCCTTGCCTGAGCTGTGTTTATATTTTTTCCCCCCACATGTATATTTGTATTTAGAGTAAAACCCCTATACTTTAGGGAAGTGAAGTTGGAAGAAGATAAAGCCACTTTCACTGTAGAAAGATCAAACATGATAAGGTTGATTCAGCGGCTGGAAAGAGTAGCTGACTGTTTTGGCTGACTCAGTTTTACTGTTTATATTTTACTTGGCATAAGTAAGTGATTGACTGAGATGTGGTTTAGTTTGTACTTAAGAGGATTGTGCTTTTATGGCCCCAGCTGAAGTGCACTGCATAGGCCCTGGCCAAGTCATTTATCTTTACAGCATTTGGCTTTAGCCTGCTTGGAAAAAATCAACGAAATATTTAAAGTGTTTTTGAACAGGAAACCAGAAGTGAAAAGGATTTCAGAAACGGTTGCTGCCGAGCACATTTACTAGCATTTACTGCTTACTTTTGTCAGTTTAATTGGCAACATTATAGTGAGGCGATGACATTTAAAGGAGTTCTGAGTTTATTTTTTTTATTTTTTTTTACTTCTCTAAAAGACTATGGATAGGTATAGTATCCATAGTAAATATAATACATGTCAAACTAGAATCTGTAGAGAATAAAATTCTCATTCACGCCGTATAATAAATGATTATAATTCGACATTACTATACTGGAGCAGAGTTTTATTGGCCCGAAAGTGCAGACCAGAAACATGTCTTCTCTGAGGAGCACCAGCGGCAGGCACAGATAGGGAGTGGATGTCTGTGGTTTCTTATAGCCTGCCTGCCTGGCTGCCTACAACAACAACTATTTGTGGTTTAACTCTTCAAAAGCCCCGCTAAAAAGGAGCTGCTTATGCTTATTGAATTTGGCATTTTAATGACCTAAAACAAAGATAAGTTATTGTTTCCACTTGTCACTCGCAGCTGCGGTAATTTCTGATGACTCCTAAATCATCCACACCATCTTGTACATTCCTTCACCTACAGAGAACAAGCATTAAGAGATTATTATAATTTGCCCATAGGCCAGTGAACTGCAGGGGCGCTTTGGAAATGTTGGTATTGAGGTTTTTTTATTTGTAAGGGTCAATAGAAATTCTGTCAAATGCGGACTGAAAAAGCGTTCTTTCTTTGACTCATATTTGCTGTAATTTTAATTCAAGATAATGTGGTGTAAAGTGTATTACGGTATAATGCAGTATACACAGAAAACTGAATACAACAGATAAATAATTCAAATTAGCGCTGAAAATATTTCCACTAATATTAATCTGAGTCTGATCATTTATCAGAAAAATATGTTTCAACATTAAAATGTTTTTTAATTAAAATTGAGAATTTTAAAAGTAGACCATGATTGTAATATCCCTGACTAACCTCAGGTTTTTGGAATGAAGCTGGGCAAGTGTCATCTCCATGTGTTAACCTCAACACTTGAAATTATTTGGCATGAACTTCGAATTGAGTCCTAACTCAACCTTTGCAAATACCTTCACGCAATTGCTTCGTTTGATGTTCCGCCTTTCTGTTTTAATGCATTTTGAACATGCAGCCTGTTTGCATGTGCCAGGGAGAATGGGAATCCTACTGCATCCTACTTGGCCCTCCGGCTTATCTTCCATCCTTTGTGAACATGGGATGAGTTCACGTTGGAATGTGGACAGTTTTATAAGAGAAATGCAACTGTGATGGGCGCATGCTCGCTGTAGCAGCAGCAGCACTGGAGTCCCGCTCCGAGCATGCTCGGGCAATGAGAGCAGCGACGCGAGCGCATTCAGTCACCGGGCTTGGTGCTGTTGTAGTGCTGGCAGTTGATATAAACAGTGGAATGTGCTTGTCATACCTGCAGTGCACCCAGATACATCTAGGATGGTAAAACCAGTGTTGCTATGTGAAGAGAAATGTCCCGACTTAAAGCTGTTGAAACTGCTAATAAGATATAATATGACTGATTAAGAGGAATTGTTTTTTTGTGGTCTGACTTCCCTTCTGCCTCAGATTAGTATCTGACTAAACCCATATTTCCTCTGCATGTTTGATGACATGAGTTTCTGATTACATTTCCCCCCTTCTCTCTTCCCTCTCCTCACTGTGTCCCTTGGATTCTCCAGGATGAATTTCATCCCTTCATCGAGGCACTTCTTCCTCACGTCCGTGCCATTGCCTACACGTGGTTCAACCTCCAGGCCAGAAAACGCAAGTACTTCAAGAAGCACGAGAAGCGGATGTCCAAGGACGAGGAGCGTGCGGTGAAGGACGAGCTTCTGAGCGAGAAGCCAGAGGTTAAGCAGAAATGGGCATCCAGGCTGCTGGCCAAGCTGCGTAAGGACATTCGGCAGGAGTACCGGGAGGACTTTGTCCTCAGCGTGACGGGCAAGAAGCACCCGTGCTGTGTGCTATCCAACCCAGACCAGAAGGGCAAGATCCGCCGGATCGACTGTTTGCGGCAGGCCGACAAAGTTTGGCGTCTGGACCTGGTGATGGTCATCCTCTTCAAAGGCATCCCTCTGGAAAGTACAGACGGGGAACGCCTTGTCAAGTCTCCACATTGCACCAACCCAGCACTTTGTGTCCAGCCACACCACATAACAGTATCGGTCAAGGAGCTGGACTTGTTTCTGGCATACTATGTCCAGGACCAAGGTAGGTTCAAGCTCATACTGTTTGTTTGTTGTGTGTGTGTGTGTGTGTGCGTGTGTGTGAGCTAACGCGCATGTGTGAATGATGGCTTGGCAAGGTCAAGGGTCACGTGTTACTTTTTGGCAGTCTTGCTGAGACTGGCAGAAATCACTACATTGGCCAGACAAATAAACATGGGAAACTTGATCGTCAGTGCTATATATACTGTATGCGGCATGTATTTTTATATGGTTCAAGAATGCCTCATTACTAAACAAAAAGACAAACTGTAATCAATATTAAATTGTAGAACATGTTTTAAATGTGTCTTTGCTCTGCTGTACTCCAGCAGCAGCTCCTACTCATGTTCAGTAATTATTCAGTTACTAGAATGTGGAGAGGGTATGTACTATCTGGTACACACACAGCCACACAGGCTTGTACAATTGCACACACACTGTACACCTCTTTTATTTGTTTGGATATTAAGTAGTGACATTAGTGGAAAGTTGCAGTATAGACTGGTTAAATTAAAATGAACCCACCAGCAGTATATTTTTCACAGGATTCTTATGAAGCCCTTGTTATTCCAGTTTCGGTGTTTTACCTTTGTCCCCATAGTCCCCATTATATAATGTAACATTATATAATTTTAAAACTGTTCTGTTGTCAATCAAAAATAACAGTAAAAGACGTTTGTTTTAAAATAAGATTTACACCATTAAAAAGGTAATACTCACATAAACGTATTAATAAACATATTGCTGATAATAAGTCACATTACAGCTTAGCATTGAAGATATGCGTAAACTTTAGGTATTTTTAATATTTGCTATATATTTAAGTGGCTAGTTATATATATAAGTATATATAAGATATTGTGTCTGTTATAAATCATGATGTGTGATTGTGTTTGTGCTGAAATGGAAACCTCTGTCTTTTCTTAATTCCTAAAAAGATGGTTTCTTTTAGCCTAATGTGCTCGATGTGCCTTTTTTTCCAGCACAGTGTGAAATAAGAGGTTGAAACAATGTGCTGCCAGGTACTGGTATAGGTTTTGAAATGCAAATTTTTTAATTGAATTTTCTGTATTTTTTTTTAGAATTGAATTATTACAAATTATTTTTTCCCTTTGATATACAACCATAAGAATGCCACACACTACTAAAATACTGGCATTTACTGAAACATTCGAGATGATGACAGCGCTGACAATTTAAGCCAAAATGTATCACTGGAATTCTTTTTGAAAAGCAGCTTTGCAGTGCAAAATCTGTCTTCCAAACTGTATATTGGAATAAACAAATTGTACATTTTCACCCACTATTTCATGACGGAAACATCACTCTTGAATCCGATATTCCATACTAAGTTAAGGAGAAGATGAACAGTAATTAAAGTTCAGCAGAAAATAGTGTTCAGATAGATGTTATACATTTTCTAATCAATGTTTTTTTCTGTTGTTATTTGGACACCAGATATTTTGGCACAGAATTTAAGACTAACACATTTAACAACTTTTCAAAATGACCTTTTTGTTTTCTACTGCAAAAGGGTTGTTACAGTATATAATCTAATTTCATGTCTCTCAGTTTTGAACTTCCTCCCTTTATCTGTTGAAACCATAGGAATCCCCCCTATAGTATTCCCTGTTGAAATTCCCCTGTATAATATCTATTGCAGCAACAGAGTATAACCACCAATACTTTGCTATAGAGGGGGAAATGGTGGTATAGCTAACTCATTATCATCAAACCCTGAGCGCCATTTTGTGTTTGATAAGTGCCAGGGAAAGCAGAAGGCACAGCACACAGACAATAATGGTTGCCACTGGCACCGGGGTTGGCATCAGACCGTCTTTTGTGTCTTTTGTAGGATGCCACCGCTTCTGTAGTTTGCATCTGCTGCATTTTTAACTGTTCAGTACCAACTTGAGAACGGCTCTTTAGTGCTGTTTTTTAATAATATACTTATCATTTAAATGATATGTTAGTGCTTGTATTGTGCACGATGGATGATATTTCACTAGCTATTATTTTAGGAAATGTGTGTCCGCTATGGAGGAAGACCAAATTATAATCAAAAAGATTAATTTTAGTGTTTGAAATAAATGGTGAACAAATTAAATTCACGCGGATTCAACATCGCATTGCGGACCAGAGCGATTATTTACCGTTGTCCTCACAATTTCTGTGGGTTGAAACTTTGGCAAATACAAAATAGCATTCTTTTACCGGGATCACAGAGACGGCCATGCTTTTTTTTGTTTCGTTTTTGTCTTTTCCTTTTCTTCAAGTTACCAAGCGGTGCCCATCTCCAGACAATACAGCCATATTGTGGTAGCGTGTGGTGCGGCGCCATTTTGTTTTGCACTGTGCCAGGGAGGCAGGCAAATCACCAGTAATGGTTGTTAGCGGTTTGGAGGTTGGCATCAAACCCTCTTTGTCTGCTTGCAGCATGCCTTTGATTCGTTGGTTGGCATCCGCAATGCAGTGGGCACGTTGGAAAGTTTTTTGACAGTGGCAGAATGGAAGCCGCTGCCTTTGTTCTGCTGCAACTGCACGAAACAAACAAACATACAATCAAACACAAAGAAACTAGCAAACGGCTCTGTCTAAAACAAAATCTGGTATTTGTGCGAACTGCTGGGGAAAAAATCAGTTCGGTCTGTGCTTTAATACTGTTCTCTCTGTCCGGCTGCCTGGCAGTGGCTCACTTCTGCTGTGTTGTATAATTGGATAACATAAAATATGTTGCTGCTGTTATTTACTCAACAGTATTTTTTCGTGTTATTTTTTTGTGGCAAAAATCAATAAGTTCACAGTGTATTTGTTTTTGATTCTGGTGGGTTGCTGTCTGAGAAAGGTCGGCGGGTTGGCAGCGAGTGTGCTGGGTGAATTTAGAGAGGGCACTCAGCCCCCTTGTTCTGGGGCACAGACGCGTTTAGCCAGGCAGGACTGTAGCACCCATGTGCATGCCCAGATGAATGCCCGCTGGGAAGTAGGCTGGGGGCTGGGAGTGGGGGTTGTGGCATCCATTGTGCCAACTGGCAGGCCGTGTTCAATACAGGGCCCTGGCTTCTCTCTCTCTCGCTCACACACACACTCACACTGCTGTTGTACTCCAATGCACTGTTTTATCTTTATCTAATAAAACAAGAAGTGCAATTATTTTGTTTTTTTCTTTGAATCATTGCCTCTCCCCAGCTGGATTCATATTTTGCATATCGAGTTTGACAACTTGATGGAATAGCTGTAACAAGGCATGTAGATAATCGTCATGTTAGGACACGTTAGAATACTGCAGGCCTCGTTTTGTATTTGGTTTTGTTATGCTGCTCATCACTATTTCCTCAACTAATGTAGCAATGTAGTTATTGTATTCACTGAAAGTTCTTGGCTCTGCATATTTAAATGTCTTGTTCTTAGAACACATCTGCAATAAATAGAATATGTAAATAAAATAATTTTATACGGTATGTTATGAAGACACACAAGCAATTCAATTTGAAGAACTGGAGGAAACTTGGAAAATTTTATGGAAATGATCTGCCGTACATTTTCTTAAACTACCTTAATTATAAATACATTTGACAAGCGGTAGCTTTAAGTGAAATAAAGTAGGAACGGTACAAATTAGAAATTACTACAAAGAGTTCTGAGAAGTTTTAAAGTTGTCAGCATATATCACAACCAGTGACAGAAAAGGATTGCTGAAGTGGTCCAATGGGAGACTAAAGAAGTCAAGGTCGAGCAGCTTTCCCATTACTCTGGTGTTGAACGTTAACACAGTCATAAAACATCATTACCTTAACTCCCCCCCTCAGCAATGTAACTTTTTTTTAACACCTTCACGATAGTTTGCGGAAATGTATGGATTACCTCTGAATACATGCTGCTATGTTAATGGAGACCTTGTTTTACGAGCGCCAGACTTAACCTCTGCCCCCGGGGTCGTGACCTTTGCGAAGAGATGTGGCAGGGTGTCCACTGAAGTTTAATTGAGCAAAACAGATCATTGAAAACGTGCCGTTGCAGGCCCGGGGCACTTGGAGGAGGAACACTTTTTGCCTTGGGTAGGTGGTCAGG
Source organism: Coreoperca whiteheadi (assembly GCA_011952105.1). Lineage (NCBI taxonomy): Eukaryota > Metazoa > Chordata > Actinopteri > Centrarchiformes > Sinipercidae > Coreoperca > Coreoperca whiteheadi. The sequence goes on along the minus strand of CM022475.1, from coordinate 7,555,287 downwards.
GGAGGAGGCGGGGGAGCTGCTCGTAAGCCCCCTTGTTGACCTCCTCAATCGGGGTCAAACTGCGACGGTCGCAGTATCACCGGTGGTCTCTTGGCAACTGTTTGTCTCCACTCCCTCGCCACTACTTGTGGTCTGGCTGGTGGTCCCTTGGTTCACTGGCTTAAGTGAGGGGGAGTAGGTACCACTGACTCCCCACACTTCCTCACCCCCCTCTCCAGTCCCTCAGGCTGGGTAGTCTGGCTGGTTCCTATCTTCAAGACTGGCCTGCCTGCTCTCCACACTGCGTGGGGTAGCTGTTTGCATCTTGTTTTCCGCCCGGCTGCCTCAGAGGCTTTGGTCAGGCGGCCAGTGCGGAGCTCTGACCTTCTGGGTTACAGTGGAGGTCTGTGACTAAGCACAACATCTATCCCCTCCCTCCCTTCATCCCCTTATCCTCCTCTGCCATCAGGAATCACCCCTGCGGCACACTGCCCGGCCAAATGACTCTCTCACTTTTTCTCTCTCGCAGTCTCTTTTCTTTTCTCACTCCTTGGCTTTCCTTCAAGCCTGAGACTCGGACCATGACAGCTGTCCCAGGCCAAGGCATTTGGCCAGAGAAAGGGTGGCTGGGTTCTTGCCAGAAGTGTGAAACAAAAGTTGTTGTAAGCAGACAGCGTTAAGGACACTACTGTTTGTCTTCCTTTTTTGGGTTAAGTCAAGTTATTCAGCTCCTTTTAAATGTAACTTTTCATTATGAGATGATATTGGAAAAAGCTGCTCGAATGGTTCTTTTGGAAGTTGAGTGGAATTTTATTCTTAGACATGAATTTTAACGGTGAACATTCAGAACAAAATCAGCAAGACTGTAGAATACAAATCCTGGGAAAAACCATAACCGATGACTCCAGAGCCATATAGAAAAACTCTTCAGATTGAACTGCACAACCCTGTGCTTAGCTTCCATTCTGGCTTCCTTATTAGTATGCAATAGAGCCTGCGGTGTCTGGCTACCTCTCTCTCAGAGCCATAACCTATCGAACACATTCTCTCAATCTAATCCACTTAGAACTCCCTCCCAGCTTCACCGCTTGCCTTATTGATTTCCGCTTCCCACTAAATGTCTTACCCGATCCTTTTTCTCTTAACCCGGGAGCTATTTATGTTTTGTAGTGTTCTTTCTTTCCTTCTTTCTTTCTTCCCACTTGCTTTCCTTCTTTGTTCTTTCTTTCTTTCTTGCTTGCTTTCTCCGTTAATGTCTTCACTCCCTCTCCAGGATCTTTGGTTTGTTGTGATCTCCACCTGACTTTCCACTGCCTTCTTTCCCCTCCTGCACTTTCTTAAACACTAACCTGTGTGCAGTGTAGCCAGGTTGCCTGGCTCAGTATGAAGCTTGTGTTATTAGCAGCGGGGTTTTGCTCAAGCAAATACCTCAAGGCTTAAACAGGCCGTGTTACCTCCTTAGCCCTCTTTTGTGTGCCATGTGTACATAAATCTCCATGGAAACAAGGCAACTCGGAGCAGAGGCCACTGAGAAATGTGGATGCCTTCTTTCTCAACAAAATTTACAACTCCCTCTTTTGCTCTGCTACAGTGTGTTTAATTTGCTTGTGTCACAGTTTGCGCTGTTGCATCTGTCAAAAAATGGGACAAGCCCTTTCTTTGGCATTCTAAGGTGCAGGCATTGTATTGAAAAGGCTTTTCTTGTGTATTTCAGCAGGAGACTCAGTTTTGCGTTTGTGGATACTCTTGGTTAAGGACTGCAGTTTGTGTCAGTCTATGGTTAAGATCGCAGCTTCACCACACTTTCCCAGGCTTTTGGGGAGGACCCCAAATGCTTTTCAAATCCCCCCGAGGCCACTTGACTGGAGGACCGGTACCTCCCACTCCTCCCAGATAGATTCCCCACCCCCACCCTGTCTGCTGGTCCTCCAAAATGAAGACAAATGGGTACATTCACCCCCTATCCCAGGCACTACACTGTACCTCACTGTCCTGCCTTACAAAGCTGGCCCTCCCTGCTGCCTGAGTTTCTCCATCCAATGGCTTGCCTATCTTCGTTGCCATCATACTAGTACAACTACTAGAAAAACTTACTGTTGTCCCATCTGCCTGCTAGACTGGTCATGTCAGACAGCAGGGTCTGCAGTGGAAAGAGGCATAAGAAGGTTCACAGAGAGAAACAGAGGGAAGGGGTAGTAGGTGGGGTGTGATGGGGAACTTTGGGCAGGGACAGACAATCAGAGCGGTTGCCCAGGAGACACTAACTTCTCTGTGCAGCACCCCCCACCCTGCTTTGCCCCATCAAAGTCTTTTCAGTCCAGACAGGGCCGATCAGTGGCCCAGAGTGATGGTTGTCTCTTCTTTTGTCTGGCAATACAGTATGGCCCATCACTGTGACGGCTCGACAAGACCTGAGTGGGACAGAAAAAGAAAGGCCCGCCATCCTAGCACTGTGCAAAATGTACTTTTGGGTGGGCATGTTGCTGTTTGGGGTGGGGGGCAAATCCCCAGAGGATTTCTTTCTAATGTCAGTGTAGCGGGTCAAAGAGGGGATATGGTGTCTGGGGCTTGGGAATGGCCTGCTTGGGACGGATTCATCAGCGCCCCATTGAGTTGTCAAAGCTAGCCAAAGAGCTTCCACCCCTCCCTCACATATGTCAGGTTCACCTCTCAAAAAGCTCCCAAATTTAGAAAGCAACTCTCAGTAAGCAGAAGATGCCATATATTCAATGTAATAAACAATACAACCCCCAATATGGTTGTTTGTTTTTATTGACCCATACAGTAAAACATATTATAGAACACCAGAAAAGGCTAGAAGAGTAGGAAAAGAAGACATAAACATGCAGTATTTTATGAAAGACTGCATCTTTGAGCAGCGGGTCTGTATGTGATTAAAGTGAGCCATATAGAGGGAATGACAGGACGAGAGGAAATAATGACACCATGTTTGTGGGAACAACATGAAAATCTCATATCTCAGGATCACCAAACCAGCAGATGTTACTGATTTTCTACAGCGGTACTTCTTTCATTGTGACGGATAGATCTGGTTTTCACACTGCCTCTTTATGTCAAGTTATTAAAAACAACAAACTGGTACAATGAATAAAAGTAAATATAGAAAAATGCACCTTTCCCAAATGTCTTTAGCGATTTAAACATAGATATGTGAGAATAAGATTTAGGCATAGCATAAACACAACATGCACAACCAGCAGCATAAATCAGAAACTCCAAAACAAAACTCAGCCAATTACAATTTCTGTAAAAGAAAATTTTAGACTTTGCTAACTGTAAGCTTAACTATATAAAATTTCAATGATTGGCCACTGTGCAACTACTTGTGTTAGGAACAAGTTAGTCTAGTGCTGTCTGGGCCCTGTGGTTAAAGCCCGCTGAAGCACCAACAGGATGGTTAATGAAGCCCGTTATTTTTACGGGGAAAGAACGGGGCTTGTTACCATGGTGCCGTCTGAAAGCCTGTATGATCTGCAGATATCTTGAATTCTTCTCAAATTGGCCCGCTCTCTGCACTGGCACAAGTCTCCGGCTGGTAGTGTAGCTGCAGTGACTTTTAGAAAACCCTTCCAAAACTTTGTATGCAATCACAAAAATGCACACATGTTCACACTCATACGCCCATATACACGTGCATGCGGAAAACCTCGAACTCATTTACTGCACACACACACACACACACACGCACATCAGATTATTGCTCACCTGCACTTCAACTGAAAAGACTGCATTTAGATTCAGTGAACCGCAACTTCTCAATAAAAACAGTGCTCTAGCACCTGTCGGGCAAACATTGAAAGTGAGAGTGCTTCAAATGCTTGTTCTGGATTTACCAAGTCAAGATTGTTGTTAGGCCTCAAAACATGTGCGCAGACCTACAACCCACAATTACACCGTGGATTCCAAAAAAACAACTCTACTCCACATCCCTCCAAGAGGTCATCAGGCTATAACAGTCACTAGCCCTCTTTTTAACCCTGTAGCGTCCCCCTGTTGCCTGTCTAATAAAACACAGATCCTGTCTGATTTGAGGTTTTCATGATGTAATAGTTGATCTTGCCTCATTGTTTTCACAGAATTGTTTGCAACCTGTGGTCTGGGATTTCTACTGGCTTAACGCAGTTGTGTGAGCAATTATAATAATTACCCTAGTTGACCTGCAGATGGCTAAATGAGTAATGCTCAAACTCATCATCTCTTTTGGTATTCCAGCTGAGTCTGCTTGGTGTTTCCCAGGAACATCTTCATCTGCTTATGCAGGCCTGTCTCACAAACTATTAGATGCTCAGCAGACATTTTTTCTCCCCTTTTTCTATAAAACCTCTGGCTGTAACTTGGGTTGCCATGTGTGTCTTGTTAAGGGCAGTTATGACAAATGGCAGCAGCTGTACAAACTAATCTCTCTGTAGCTTTCACACATGGCGCCCAATTAACAATGGACCACTGTGGGGCCCTAATCCACAGTGCAGCCATCCTCTGGTCCCGCTTGCTGAGCCAACTGCCCCAGGAGACTCTTCTCCTCTGCACTCCTGTTAGCCAGCCTCTAACTCCATTCAGATGCGAGCTAGTGAACACCGCAAGACCTGCTTGGGTTGGAGACATGGTAGCCATCTTGTTTGTTTTCATGTTTGGAATCCTGGTTCCCAACGCTAAAGAGCCTGGGTTTTATTTGACACTTTGGAGTTCTCTGGGATTGGGTTGCAGCCCTGAGAGAAAAACTGCATCTGCAGGCTATGTGTACAGTACATTTGAGTGTTTGGACTCAGATGCTCACATGTACATATGAACTCACGTGTATTTAGCTTGTGTGCATGCTTTAAAACACATACACACGCACAGCTGCAGTTGATAGATTTAGCAAAGTGGTTGCTTAACGGGTGGGTGGGAACAGTGTCTTTGAATGTCTCTGCATGTGTGATATAGCTTTCCTGTCAGTGGCCGTAGTTCCAGTAGTTGTATGATGATAAAGGTTGTTTCTCAGATAGCTAAATGCTGTCTAATGCGCTTAAGTGTGTGTGTGGGGGGGGTGCTTTACACAGTGCATTCACTATTGCCGCAATCTCATAGGATAATATACTACATGGACGCAGGGGGATGTTAGTTCACACTCTTTACTTAATGGTTCTTTGTAACTTTGGATTTATCCCAACACTGTTTCTCACATACACAAACAATATCCATCCACTTTCCCGGGAAAAGTTTCAATGTGTGAAGTCTTTCTCTCCATCCAAGAGCATGTCAGCAGCGCTTTACATGGCCTTGCTAAAGTGTCTTTGGTTTTAGATTACAATTAATAATTCTAAAACTGAAATACTGCAATTTTCAAAACAAAGTCACTTGGATGAAAACCAGTGTGATTTGTTCTTTCCACATTTTCTTCTCTCTGATGCAAAACAAAGCCACAAATGGGAGTTTGAGACTCAAAAGAAGGGTGTTGAAGGGTCGACGGCCATCAGGAAAACGATGCAGGCCTCTGCCAAATCTATGACATGAATGAAACAAATGGATGAAGGAAAATGAAAATGGTTGGGGTGTGATCTCTGGCAGGCAGTGCGAAACCAGTGCCAACTACTATGAATGGGAAACCGCTGCTGAGCTAATGAAAAAAAGAAAGAAAGAACTCACTTTTTTCACCCACCATCCAAGAATAATTAACCACGCGCAAGCCTTCTGGTGAGGGTTGAGAAAGCCACAAGACACTTGACTAACATCTCACCGCAGAGGAGAACAGTGAAACACAGGGAGTGGGAAAAATAGCAACCACAAAGGATTTTTACGTTGGGGGACAAAGTAAGAGTTCTTAGTTACTGTTAGCTATGAAAAGAGAGCAGGTGAAATCAAAAGTGAAGTAAAAACTGAAAACCGTGAAGAGGCGTTTTTTAAAAACATTTTATTAAAGAAAGGTAATAACAAACAAAGTCAAATTGCGCATAATACTTTAGGGTGTTTAGGGCATATTCATTGATTACAGATCACATAACATAAAATCATTGTCATTCCATTCCATTATACAGAAATGCACAAACTCATTACTGGCATGCCAAACCATATCTCTCTTAAACTTAACTTATGTACACTCACACTATAGAAATAATTAATCCATAATGAAGTAATTTGTTCCAGCCCTACTTTACCGCAATGTACTGTACTGTATGTGTCTCCTACAGCCTTTTCTGTAAGATGACATGATGGAAAGAGCAGAATGGGGGCCAGATGTACGTTTATATATAGGACCTGACAAGGGTACAGAGCAGGACACCAGGCAGAGGCGTTGCATATCACATGCACCCACCCTATCACGTACACCACATCCCATAGTGATAATTAAGGACTATATGTACTGTATGTAAAGCAAAGTAAAGAACAACTGTTAATCATGCATAATGGTGCAGAGGCTAATTACACGAGTTTTAGGGTATAATTAAATAAGACAGACATTATTTCAAGTCAAAAAGTTTTTTTAGTATAGTAAGTGAATGCAGGGTGAAACTTGCAGTGTGCATTGTGCTGGTCTCTGGGTCAGTTTCATTGCCCGTTTCATCGAGGGGCCCGTAGGCGCACACTTTATTTTAATCCATTATCAACTCGCGCTGTAGCCAAGAACAGCAACATTGTTTGTTTTACCGTTGAACCTTTTTTTAATCGGCATCTTGTATGCCACGAACATCACCCAGGGGTGACAAAGCGCGCACTGTTTAGAGGCAAACGCTCAAAACAAAAAGTGGTTTCCCCATTATGGCAATCAAAGCAACGTTATCAGCGATCAACATATTCTCACCCAGAGACAGAGAGAAGAATGCCCCATTGACTGATACTGCCTGCTAGGCCAGTCGCGCTGATCTCCTGAAGAAAAGACCAGTGTCGTTAGTGGACCCCCCAGTCCCCCCGAATGCCTCCCCACTCTTTGCCTTCTTCCCTCTATATATGTCTCAATACTTGGGTGAACTTAGAAGGGGGGAGCTGAAGAGGGCTGCATGTGTGTGTGTGTATTTTCGAGGTGCTGCTGCCTGCGACTCTATCCCATGCTGGTGGTGCGCGGGGGTGGGGGTGGGGGGCTGAAAAGACGGAGCCGTCACCTGCCAGACTGCTGGAATGTTAATGCCGTGGCTCTGATAATTGGATTTTGTACACACCGTCTGTGAGGAACGTCCAGCAACTTTCCCCCTCTTATTGTTCGACCCAGCCCTGGACCCTCAATAGGGCTTGGCTATGTTTATACAAGCACTCACGTCTCAATAAAGACTGTTTACAATGTGTGTGTGTGTGTGTGTGTGTGAGAGAGTGTGTGTGTTGTTGAGACTTCTGAATCAAGGCGCAATTGTGTGTGACAGGGAGACTGAAAATGAAAGCAAGAGAGTGTCAGATTATCAAGATTTGGCAAATGTTTAAGATATTAAGAGATTTGCTAGGTCTTAAAATAGGATTTTTCCAGATTTTAGGGGTGTTGCAGTAAGATTATGTACATACTTGGATTAAAGCTTTTTCACAATGGGACATTCAAACCTCACAGATGAAGTTTTTGCCAGCTATTCATCCCACAGCTCACACTTGAGCCATGCCTACATGTTCTGAACTTCATGAAGAGTCAAAGGTAGAAACACCCACTTTGAGTTCAAAGGTGAAGAGGAAGTGCCTCTCTATTGGTGCAACATGTCCGAGGCGTACATGATCTGGGATCATTAGGGAAGTTATGGCTCTTGTTTGCATCGGGGGGAGCCTGGAATCGGGCCGGGAGCTGTGACGCACTGGTTTCCCTCTCCCTGGCCTCCTGTGCTATTTCCACCCGGGCTGCAGCGGCTTTAGCTGGTTAAATGTCTCGGCTGCACTGACCTAAATTCTTCATATTCACCTCAGAAGACCCTTGCCTTAGCCAACAAATCGCTTTTTTCCATCCCTATGGCCTTCCTATGCAATGAGCATACACTTTGTTTGTGTATAAAAGTTCCTTCCTGTACATAAGGAAGCTAGTTTTGAAAAAAAGTCATCCTATTCCCAGCTGTAATGCCTCTGAGCAGAACTGCTAGTAACAATGACAGAGGTTTTTCTTTTGGCAGAGAGACTTGTTGTGGTTAAATAAACAGCCTCTAATTGCATTTAATCTGTGTTAAAGTAAGGCATTTGGAACAATTACTTTGGTATGTTTACCAAACAGCTGTTGTGTGGATCTGTAATGGATTTGGCTCACCTTGCTGGTTAGTGGGAAAACAAGATAGGCGCTACATTAACTTATGCATGGGTTTGTATTCAGGCTTCAACTGTTACAGAAAGAACAGCGTAAAAATCTATTTAGTTTGGGTAACATTTCATTAAAGTTGAATGGCTTTGGTTAAGGTGTCAGATTTTCATTTTGTATAACTGCAACACTGTAATTCTTCTTTTAGAAAACAAACAAAATAGCATTTATTATTAATATCATTATTCTAACACAGTGACTAGTTCCATTAAACTGTAAGCATTAGCATTTTACTAAGGGAAAACAATACTTTAAAAAAGCAGGGAATTAAGAATAAATTAATTCCCTGCTTTCGTATGATGCTAAAAACAATCTTAACAAAAATCCTTACTAAGCTGTATTTAACAGAAAGCATAACTCTGTTGCAGGCAGGACCCCTGCAAATTTAGCCACTGTCTTGCTCTTTTCCCTTTAACCTGGCAGTAGTGTGCTGTTGCATAAACAATGGTCTGGGCAGCCACCTTTGGGCTATTGTAGCCTTCCATGTGGGTTGAACTCTGGCCAAGTGGATGTTGTTGCAGGAGACGGCCCTGCAGCCAAACACACGAGCCAACCAGAGGCCTCCGTTCCAGGAGGCGAGCACTCAACTGGACGATACCCGAGGATAGTAGTGTTTGACGGCTCTTGGATCGCGTAAAGGAACTTGACTTTGAAATTCAAACAGAGAGGGATAAATTGGCCGCAGCTTACAAAATGACGCATTCCCTGCAAATGTCACAACTAAAACGAAACTCAAGCCACACTTTGGACCAGGGATAAACTGCTTGTGTATGTGTGTGTCTGTGTGGTTTGACATGCTGCATGTGTTTAGTATTCATAATGAGGTGTTGCAAAATGCATGCTCTCTGCATATCTTGCTCGGCTCACCCACCACCTGTATAAACAACGGTGCTATTGCGAAACGGTTCCAGGGAAAGGCTCTTCCCGGGCTTGTTGTCAGAATGAGGTCAGCGAACACTACTCTTTTCTCTCTCATTTCCCTTCCTTCTCTCTGGCCCTCGCTCGCTCTCTTAGTTGTATTTTGTCCTTCTTGTGCATAGGAGGAATAAGGCCACTAGATCATCCTCAAAGCGTCTGTAACCACACGCTTGCCGTGCATGTGGAGGCATAGTTATTTCTGTCAGTGCCATTGACGAGCAACAACATATAATATTTTTCTTAATATCCAGAAGGTTGTTATTGTGCGGTTAAGTCCAACAATCATTTATTTAATGTTTTGATTCAGGATTATTTCGTAACATGCTTTGAATCTCACCTTGAACTTTCCAGGAAATTGACATGAAAATGACCTGGTATAGCTCAAATAGAAACAGGCGGAAGGTGCTTGAGCAATAATGCAATTATTATAGCAATCAAAGCATGGACTTTGGGGAATCCTGAAGCACTGTCCGATCTACTTGTATATTTTCTTTGGTTGGTAACTGGGATGGGGGGTTGCTCTATCTGAATTCTCACACCATGACATCATATGACCCCCTCGCCGATCATTTTACACCATAATGGCACGAAAGCGCACTCTGAGACGTAAGAGGAGTGCACATGTATCATATGCTTGAAGTTGAGGAAGCACCTAATCGCGCTGCCCTGCCAAACGCCATGCTCCCAGAGGCACCGCTGGTGGACCGCGTCGTGTCTGGAATACTGTAACAGGATCTCCAGAGAGGAGCACAAAATGGGTGCTTTGTGTCCAAGATTTGTCCAGACAAACCCAGATAAGGAAACCCAACAAGGGCGAGCCGAAGGAGCTGCCTCTGTGACTTGTGCAAATAATCTTTAATCTAGGTCATGCAGCCAGATTGGGGCAGCAGCGGCAGCCGTACTGCCAGCAATGGCGTTAGTGGTGACGTGAGTGATAAAGAGAAGGTTAATGTGGTCATTCCTATGACTAGTTGAAAAAGTTTTGTTTTTACTGTAAACACCATTTTTGGGTGTTAGGGTTAATAGAAGGCCAGCCTAATTATTAGTGAGCTTCTCCTCATTTGGTCAGAGGTCTGGGTTCGATTCCTCATATGGTCATACCTGCCAAAGTATCCTTGGGAAAGATGCATAAGCCTTTCGACTCTGCACCTAACCTACTGGAGGAATAAAGCAGTAGGAACAAAGTGACATTACATAGATATCAGATCAAAATGAAGTGTAAGACTTGTGTAACTGGGGGCCTATTTGGAGATAACAGGAGTTTTAGAACAGCACCTCCTATGCATTCTATTTCTAGGAGGCCTGAACCTTGCTGGTACGAATTAACACGTACTATTTGGTGGATTCCACACTCTGTGGCAACACACTGATTGCAGCGGTAGCTCGACGGAGCCTCAAATCTCATGACAGTCATAACAAGTCGCATACGCACCCCCCCACCCCATAACTGTGGCCGGCCCCTGGGGCTGTGTCTGACTCCCTCTGCCCACATCTCCCTGCACGTCCCAAAATGATCACGGGGGAGGGGGGGCAGGACCAGATCGCTACACGGACCATATGTGTCGGCAAACCACAAAATGCTGAAGCCATTACTTGGCCCACTCCAGTGAAATTGAAAGCAGGAGCCAGTAACAGCAGCAGCAATAGCTACTTTTGGCTGAGTGTATGGGGGCAGCGTTAGGAAAGCCCAGTCAGATGGTAGTGCTCATGCTGACTTGTTGACGGCAGCAGCCTGTAGATGGCTGATGTCTTGTTGTCATAGCGCCAGCTCCTCCTTCTCATGACCTCCTAGTGATGACGTTTGTCTGCTTCTTTCTGTTTCAATGTGTCTGCATGTATATGTGGTTATTGAATCCATCATATGGGCTAATGGATCCCTGCTAGTACTGCCCCTTGGATGCTGTAATATTTTGATAATTTGGAAGCAAAATGTATCAAATGATCTATTTTACAAAGAACAAACATCTAATTTGAAGTATTTTCTTCATCGACGGGTTTTCAGCTGAACCTAGACTTGACGGTACCCAGCCAATATTTTTCCCCAGTCAGTCCAACTACAAATGGAAGCTTACCAGATGTAAGATTGCATCACATGTGCTGAAAACATGTATTTAGGCAACACTGTCTCATGTTCATATTATATTAATGATGGAACATTCGTCCAGCCACCGTTTCATTGTAAGCTGCAACACTGCTCTTGCTCTTGGCATTTTAAAAAGCCACAGTAATAACAATATCCACTTGCCGTTAGTTAGCTGCCCCCAGTATCCATCTTTCTTAAGCTGCCGTACGTCTTGCAGGAACCACATGCATCTAATGCATTAGTTCAGGGTATTGTGTTACATGCAGCATACATCATGCATTGTGATTGTTGGTAATTTATGTGCGAGACCTGATGATTTGCTGGAAATTTCGCCAGGGTTAACTTTTTTGAAATACTTTTTTCTCATGTGAAAGATACTGTACTTCTGGCTGCCGGTTGATTTTGTCAGGGATTTATTGTTGGAAGTTGTGTTCATGCCCGTACGTTAAGAGGCTTTTGTTTGCTGTACTGTCTTTTTTATGCTCGTATATGTTTGACTCTGTGTTTGTCTTCTATTATCAACTTAATTCCTTTTAGCTGAGTTACGCATGGTAGCCCACTCACTCAACTTAGTCTGGTGTCACTGGTTTTAGCTATCATCTCAAGGCACTTTGCTGTAAAAGGGAACATTTACTAGCAAAATACACCCTTCACTTCCCCATTGATGCCTTCAAGGTGGGATCCTATTCTGTTATGTTTGCCGTTTTGTAATCTATTTAGTTATTTCTTTATTTGGTCAGACGGCGGGCGTTCGTAGGATAAGGGCTCATGGAGAAGACTTATCTTCAAGCGCACGTCTGTCATCTGCTGCTGCAGACAGAGTGCTCTTTCATTCGCTCCAGTGAAAGAGGGTTCACAGAGATTTAAGGGCCAGCATTGTTTGTGCTCTGCGATGCTTAATCACACATCTTTTGATTGGACTCCATATTAAAACTTGGGCTCTAGACGGGAGAGAGGCTCTTCGTCTAAAACAAGTACCCATCATCCACAAAAAGGAGCGGCGCTGGCTTACAGGGTGGATCATTGGGACAATAACACGCTGACAGTGTTAAGCCAAAAGATGGAGAGGAGATGGGGACAGATGAGAGTGAAGCAGAGTGAAAGTTTATACCTCAGTTTCTGCATAAGACTTGCTGATTTTGTTCATTTAAAAATTGCATCTGTGGATTCATTCATACAGTTTTTCCCTCCTTCTAACTGAAAAAAGTATATACTATATACTGTATACTGTAGAAACTCAACACATAGGCTTAGAGGTTCTGCAGCTTTGCCTCCAATGTCTTATCTTTCCTTGAGCCCAAGGAGTAAGATGGCGGCTTATTCCTAAAGCACTTCACTTTCCCACACACCCCCCTGCACTCCATTTCACTGCAGCACTGATTACACATAGTGTTTACATATTCCATAGAGCACTGTGACAGAGATAAACCTCTCCTGATGCTTATCCCCTGGCCACAATGTGGAAACCACTAAGATATAATGTAAACCAAACGTTGCAGCTGCCCTTTCATGTCTCAAGTGCCAGTTCTGCGTGCTGAGCGAGAATTTTGAGAGCTCGGCTTTAAGTAGCATTGATTAAATTGAAGTCAAAACCATCATACGTTTTTCTTCTTTTAATGACGTTGGCAAGCTGCTTTCATAAGTATATTTTCAGTCTTTTCACACACAGAAATTCTAGTGTGGAGGTACTCGCGCTAAAAAGTATTAAACCCCAGATTTTTCAAAAATACACATGTTATACACTTTAATCAGCTCCTCTCTCTTGATAATTGATTGTGGAAAGTTTGAGGAGCTTGCTCTGGTGAGGAGGAGTATTTGACATACATAGCTTTGAGTTTTGGGAATGAATATCTGTGGTAAGGGATAGGCCTTTGATATGAAATGTGATTAACGATCCACACATCAGCAAAAGAGGGGAGCGTTCCACATAAAGTAGGTTGTGGGATTATACAGAGGGCTGCACTCGGAGGACGTCTTGGCATTACGGCTCTCCTGTGGCTCCAAGTTTTGCTGTCACTCTCCTCAGCACGCTGTGGTTTGTGCATGTTATCACTCTTGAGGTCCTTCGCAGTAAATGTGTCACAGAGAAACTGCACTGGCCTAAAAATACCCGTGCATGTGCATTTCCCATCGTCTCACATTTGGGTTGTCTTGATCTGCTCGGGACCCGGTGCTGTATAAGTCCCTGCAGCTAGGAATGAAATTCAACTGTTGAAAACATCAAGGCGTTGAAATGTTTTGAGGATTGTTCCCATCTTCTCTCAGAGAGGATGAATTTGTGCCTTCTGCCATTCAGTTTAAACATTTGTAAATTGCCCCTCGCTGAGATGAACGCACTCCATGGCCTGTACAGTTGGAGTCTTATCTATAGGTCCCTCCACACTCCTCGCATAGCACCTGCATCACACCCTTGTTTTATGAAGTGCTGATGAGAGCGAGTGCTTGCCGCAGGGCTACTGCTCAGTATACACAACCTGCTGTCAGGACATACAGTACACACCCACATACTGTCACCCTTACAGTTGAGTATACAGAAGAGTTAACAATGGGAAACAGGGTCGCAAACTTCATTAATGAGAAGTGCTCCGAAAAGTCGAGCCAGTTTGCAATGTACCTCAGATCCTCGTTGCTGGAACAACTCCACAGACGAACAACTTTACAATAGGTCTTATATAGTGCTACATGCTTTAACTTCAGTAATTTATTAACAAATGGGCAAATTTGCTTTAGTTACTGTAACTATGTGGACGTCTTCACAGCTTTGACAGACTTGTTTTCTCTCAACTCTGCATTGGTTCCAAGTTGCCTCCATAAATCTAAAACTAATCCACCAAGTGCGAGCTCATCCCTCTTAATTTGTTTGCCCGCTTTACGTCCATGAAGATGTTCTCCAGTGACATCTAAGCCATCACGTTGACAACCCCAAGTGGCTTCTAATACTCCGACTGATTCTCTTCTATAGCTGCTTTGATGCTGTCTTTATTATGTTCGACGTGGCTATTTTTCCCCCTCCTCCTCTTGTTTACGAAGGAGCCCTGATAAGGCCTTCAGTGCGCAATGATGAACTTGCAGTCTGCTGCTTGGGCACTTGGGCAAAGCTGAGGCCTACTTTAATCAAGACGTGAGAATGACCCACTTCATCTTATGCTAATTTGTTTTTCGGAAAATTAGCTGGGATTGACTGTGAAGAAATGTTTTTGGTCCTTTTAATAAGCTTATATCAAAGTAACATCTGTGCATTGCAGTAGCTATGTTGGCATAATTCCACTGTGGCATTTTTATTTTCCATGTACTGGAACCCTGTTTTCCATACTTTATGTGATAGCATTGAATCAGTTTGCTTGGCCGTTTGTATGAAAGCACCCCTAATCTGTTGTAGAGCACAGAAGTGGCCCTTTTACGAGGTGCTAATGGCCTGCTAATTCTTGGGGAAAGGCAAAGTGACCGATTCCTTAAACTGAGTGTTTACTACCTATTGCCCTTTGACCTCTTTCTGTCAGGGTGAAGTGAAATGCAAGTTGTTGTTCCAGCACAAGCGCCATCATTCTTTTCTGACATGTTGATACAGTCCAAAATGCTCTATACCATCACATATGCATTTACTCTGCATTGCAGTGATTTACTGTCGTAAAATCATCTTATCTATATCACGAAGACGGCGGACACATTACAATACCTCTATAGACCTGTATAATGTTATACAATTCAGCCATGAATTACTTTTTGAGGCTATAGTGTGTAGTGCTAGTTTTAAGGAGGGCCTAATATTATGTTTCAGGTTTATGGAGATAAAGAAAATGACAAGATGGACCTAATGTTTTGCTTTGTCCCCCAACCCCCCTATACATCACTACAAACTATGACCTTAAAAGTTATATGGATGAATCAGCACCTCTCCAGCACAGTTTCAACAGCAAAAACGTAATGTTTATGTGGTAAGTTGAATGTGTCGCACTGGAATGGTACTAGACTATATTAAATTGTGCTGTGCAGTTGATGTGAATGCATAATTCTTTTAAGCTTTGTGTGTCATATCAAAAGCTTGTATAGCCTAACTATCCATATCATTCAATTAGCTGATAGCCTGTCCTCCCTTCTTTCCAGCAGGCCTCTTCAGATGTATTTACTAGGTCTTGTCTTTATAGTTTCCACCGCGAAAATAGCGGTGGATAAAACAAGAGGTGATTTATTGGCCTCGTCACAATGCGCCCTGCTCCGGCGGCCGCTTCCTACCTTTGTGTGGTCGAGGGCTCAGGGGTGCGGCAGCGGATACATGGCCGGGGTCCCGACAGGCTCCAAGGAGGGAAGGAAACCTGGTGTCAAAGGCGATCGCTTGCTGCTTCTGTTATCTGAGCAACAGACACTCGCAGTGGGACTCAGTGACAGTCAGAGACTAAATGTGTGGTTGAGCAGACAATTAACTAGATGTATAAAATGTTATGTCACGTTACCTATGTTTTTAATTATTACACATGTTTTAGCGTTCATGGCAGACTGAAAATGAAGCACTTCTCAAAGTTAAAGCAGCAGTGAGTCCAGTGGAAACCTCGTTGCGTGTCGACTGCTGCTGCATGGCTTCTTTCTCCTGCTCCTCTCCGCACAGGCCTCTCCTGTAACCTTGAGAGAAGCCCGCGCAGGCCCCAAGTTCAACGAGTGCATGAGGCATATTTTCGCTGAGCGTGCTTGGACCGCCCCACTAAACCCCTCAACCC
>CM022475.1:7525004-7539316 GCA_011952105.1 Coreoperca whiteheadi | reverse complement strand
CCCACACACACACCCCGACCCCCACCCCCCTCCCTCCCTCCTCTCCATACATACAGCTTTTTTTCCCTCCCCTCCTCCTAAAGAGGACTCCCTGTAGACCTCGCCTTTCACAACGCCTGCAAAGGAAATACATTATGTGTAAAAAGAATTCCATATGGTGTCATACGATCTGTGTAATTCTCTCTCAATTGATAAAAAAAGTCACCTCGTATGCACAATTCTGTCCTTTGTGAAAGGAACTATAGCCTCTGTACTGCATGTACTACCCTGTTACATCTGGTCAACTTTTTTAAAACCAGTTACAAACAGGTTTTCCTACAATAGGATTGTACTGCAAATGATATTTGAGGGTTCCACTGTGGCGCTTACGCTTACACTGAAAACGAGTAGTTCAAACAGCTCAACGGGGAGAAGTTGACACAAACTTATCACTTCCTTCTTCCTTGACAAATACCTGGAAGTCAGTTGTAGCCAGTTTTCTGGGGGTGTGGCTGCGAGCAGCTCTTGCAGCTTACAGTGAGACCTCCTGCCTTGGCTGAGGGGGAGAGTCAGTGGCAGTCCTACGGGTAGGCTGTTCCAGGTAAGCCCTGCCAAGTTCAAGTGGCTTGGACCAAGCCCCATACCGCAAATGGGAAGTGTTTCTGCAAGGCTGCCAGCCTTGCGAGAGATGTGACTGCAACAGGCCCGTTGTGCCGTCAGTGTAAGCAAAGAGATAGTGTCTTCTACTTGCACATTTAAAGCAGGCCCTCAGGATAAAGAAACGTAGGCAAGGAGAGATGTACGTACAGTATATATGTAGATGCTTGCCAGGAGGGGGGATTATAGAGTGGACTCCAGTTGCGGTCCTTTGATATTCTTCCCAGTTCCTAAAATGCAGCACTATCAGGAGATAATGTTTTAATGGCCTTTGGGCCAATTCCACACCAAATTCAGTGCAACTACAATGTGAAATAACTGAAATCCTTACATTTTTTTCAAGTTGAATAATGTGTTGCTTTTGCAAAAAGAAAATACAGATTTAGGTATGTGTTTACTTAACTAAATTACAATGACAGTGGTTAATGGGTTAGCCGATGGCATAATATATTTATAGCACTGTGAATATTCTGGTGGTTGGTTGTCGAAGAAAGTCACTAAAATGTTTTGGGCTGAAAGAAAGGGTCAGTGACAAAGTGAAACCATTTTAAACGACTGGATCGTTTGGAGGCAAACCTAATGAATGCAAATGACATCAGCATAATATTTAGTAGTTGCCTCCACTCAAAAATGTCACTAGAGAGGTGTTTTCTCATTCCTCTGCCGAAGGGGGGAGCTGTCTGTGCACTTCCCTAAAATCTGAGCTTCAAACGTATTCCAGGCAAGCTAGATTTGGCACGCCACAAACTCGAAAAGCCAATCGCAACTGGCGAAAAAAACCTGAAACCTCCAGCGCAGAGCGGACTTGTCAGCACAGAGAGCGAGAGTTTGCACTCAGGTAGCGTAGTGAAGGTAGAGCGCGCAGTTTCTGCATGTAAACTGGACCCTGGGGCCTCCTTCCGCTATCTGCTAATGTTACATAACAACAATGTGAACACACTGTAACATGGTAGCAGATATTATCGGTCACAAAATGTTTATTTTGTGTATTTCTATTATTTCAACACAGATTTGTTGTTCGCAATGTATCGTTAGCATTATCAGGGACAAACACCACACGTGCGCTCCTTTCATAGCATCGCACTGACAAAGAAGCACCCCGTCAGATCAGTTATAGTTAAACTCTACGTACGTTCGTAGTTAGCTGACACTATGCAGCAATATCCTGGTAGACTTTAAAACACATGTGTATTAATACTGCACAGCTGTTCGTGCTTATCACATGACGTTAACTGTTAGCTAATGCCAGCTAGCGGGTTAGCTGTTAATATTTACTGTGTACATTAACACAGCTAAACCTGCGGGAGTGGGGGAAATCTCGTGCTACTGTTGATGTCCAGCGTGATGACGGAAAGCCTGGGAAACGTGAGTTTATTTGCTGCATCGCATGTACTTTTAAATGAGGAAATCCGCAACTGACTTTGAAGGGCACAACGGCCCGTTCAAAACAGGGCATGCCAAAGTGGCCACACTGCGGGGCATCCACTAAAAGTTTTATAGCGGTAAGATGGAAAATCTGGGCGAGTGTGTGAGTATGTGTGTACTGTATATTTCCGGGCTGCTTGCAGCTTGCAACTAGTGTTAGTGAAACATAAACAGAACAGGCCTGCTTGCCTTCCTGAGCCGAACCAGGGCAGAACAGGAACTACCTCTCTTCTCATCCTCCTGCAGCATTTACCCCAACCCTTTTTGTCCTCCCACACACCCCTGATCTCAGTGAATGAACTTTTGGCATCCCAGATAAAGTAAAAACAACATGCTTGGGCGAGTGGAAAGCAAGGGCTGTGGGAGCTGGCTGTGAGGTGGGTGTAAAGGCCCCTGTGGTGTGGCCCTGAGTGGATAAATCCTAGCAGTCTGAGGAAGTGGAGGAAGGAGTGCTGGGAGGGCTGGTGGGAGGCGGGCGGGTTACAGGGAAAAGCGGCAAAAGGGGAATTCCTGTTCCTGAACTGAAAAGTGATGGAAAAAGTGACATGCCGCTCCATGTCAAAACAGCCGAGTGCTGCCGTCATCTGTGCAAATATTTCAAGAGATTATGGTTTGAGATCCTCGTGGGAAAGGCTGAAGCAGCGCTGGGAGGACAGCCCGACTTACTCGCTTCCCTTCTTAACTTTATCATAGCAAAAATGTAATCACAAAACCACAATATTCAAGTTACCTGCAAACAAACCGAAACCTGCCAGGTGAGGCCTGATGACAAATGTCTTTGTTCTGCATATCATCCTAGCATTTTGGCAACAACCCAGAAATAATTTGGAAACAAAGGCCCTTTACATTCTCATCCTAAATAGAAAGGGAGGACCGGGCTTGCCATGCCTGAGGACACACAGCATGCGTGCATGCCTCATACACACCTTTGTTTCATACAGTGTGTTCAATAGGAACACGGTTTGCAATGTAAATTTGATTTGTAATATCTCAATATGTGCAGTCCGTAATGATATATTCCCAAACTCCTGAGAAGCTACTGATGTAATCTGTTCTAACCATGTGACCAAACACTGTGGCCACCTCTCTGGATGCCATGCTTTGCTGTAACATTGTTTATGACTCTCAAACAACAGAATATGAAATTAATTTAGCGCCTCTCCTTTTCCCACTGTAAACTGGCGCTGTGCAGCCAAACCACATGTTGTTATTGCTGCAGTGGCAGAGGGGGCTGCCCCAGCAGGCCTTAGTAGCACAGAACAGATTTGCTCTCTGTTTTTTTGCCAGGAATGTGGAATGGAGTTCTCTCTCACTCTCTGGCTGTGAATTCTCACTTAAGTATGATTTATAAATCATACGCTTGTGCTGTGGCAAAGGGAATTCTCTGTTAAACCTGAGAGATTAGATTTGCATTTTGATCTCCTGTAAGACCAAGATGTTTTGTCATGATTATATGGGGCTTTGTTGTGGTAAGTGACGGGCTGTTGACTGTATTGAGTCTCTGGATGTTTGCGTTTGAATTATGCATTTGGGACCTACAACCACAAAGAGCAAAGATGGTTTGCACCTTAACTGCTGTTAGCTGGATATCTCCAGACAGTTGGAGGGTCCATGAGGAGCGGAGGAGCTCCACTGTCTCTGGATGACTGCCAACTCTCTGACCTTGTGGTGGGCACAGCCGCTGTCACTCCCTCTTGAATTACTGTATGTGAGAACCTGTTTTATGATGCTGTTTTTTTCAACCGTTGCTCTGGATCTCTCTATGGCTCACCAAATGAGGACTTACCTGGTGCTGTGATTCCACAAGAACCACCAATGCTTCTCTTTGACTAGTGTTTTTTTTTAAATTACTCCTATAATTTCCCTCATTGCCCTAAAGGTTTCACTCTCTGGTCTTGTGCCAGTGGAGACACCCACACCCTGCTCCCTCAACAAACCCTCTTGCCCCCCAGCCTCGATCCCCACGAATGCTTTGATTCGGGCCAGCTCTGACTGGGGGCCTCCGAAAGCCCCGTCTCCAGGCTCATTAACAGGGAAAGAGCAGTTTTACTGGCCATGCGGCTGGCAGCCGGCATTTAAACCACCAACAAGCTACATCGGCCTGCTGCATCTGAACAACGTACACCCTCAAGAGTTAAAACATCTTTTCGTCATTACTGCCCGATTGGGAGTCAGACGTCCAGAAAGGTGGGGGCATTATTAGAACAAAGGCTCTTAAAGATTGGTTTACACCTTTCCAGAAGGTACCGTCCTTACCCATGCGGTACACAAGTAATATCTAATCCACATGTAGGACTGAGTACATAAACATTTTGATGCTAGGGCCAATACAATAGCTGACTTTCACTACCTATAAGGGAAATAATTCCAATTTAAATCAGGAATTGTCTGATCAAATAATTATTTAACAACATTATGAATCTGACCAGACATTCGATGGCATCTTTTTGTACTTCAGTACTCTGCTACGGACACATTTTGGTCAGTATCGAAACAGGATTGAGGTTTGATAACCAGCCCTATATCTGTGATGCCTGTCTGAGTAACAGATCAGGAGGTAATCAGTAGCACAGTAGCCTAGATAGTAAAGAAGAAAGCTACAAGACTGTGTTCATTTGCACCTGCCGCTTCATTCCCTACTGGAGTTGTAATGGCAGAAATAAAGTGGCTCAACATCTGTTGGCAATGTCACTAGTCTGTTGTTATGCTTGTAATGACACATTAAACTCTGTGGTTGATTCTCCCACCTTCTCCACCCTATGCCCCGTTCCTGAGGAGCCGTGCCAGCAAAATCGTCTGAATGAGTGCACGCTTTGTTTTCTTTGTCTGTTTTGGGCCAAGATCTGGCCTTAGATGTGGTGGTGTTCTATGATCGGATAATTCCTTCCACGTCCCCAGTTTAAGGTGTGTGTGCACTCGCGTGTGTTTGTGTGCGTTTTATTCCGCTGCCCGCTTGGCAGTGCTCAGAGAGTGCAAACAGTGGCAATGGGTGGCAGGGATCCTCGGTGGCCTCTCGCCCAGCTGGAGGAGAGCCATTTGCCCTGTGAGGGAGCACCCAGTCGCCCTGGCTCGGCCTGCTGCTCTAGCCAGTGGGAACTCCCTTTGGCTGAGGCTTGACACCGTCGAAAGCGCTGACAATCACTGACACATCACTGGCAGAGGCCTCACAGACACACAGCATTACACAGGCCTGTGTCGGAATTAAGTGCCTTTGCACATGAAATTGTAGCAATTAAAGTTATTTTTATTTGTAGATAACAAAACTGAAAACTATTGACATCAAGTTTGCACTTCTGCTTGTTCTTTTTCTTAAAAATTTTGTTTTGAAATAAATTGAAAGTATTTTTTAGAGATTTTCAAACAGATTTTTATTGAAATTTGTTGTCAAATTCATTTCGCATGCATGTTTGCTGTAGGGGCAAGGCTGTCAGGGTATGGTAAGTGTGGTTTGTGTGTGATAAAGATGTAGGTACCATTGCAGTCCCTAACTGTGATCCCTTATCGGTGCGGACCAGAGCGCCATCAAATCCATTAATAAAACATGTTGTGAACTGATTCTGTCTCAAATTCCGCCGCCTGCAAGTCATGATCTGGGTATTTCAGATGTTTTTCAGAATGGTACGTTTGAAAACCAAACAATGCAGTATTGCTTGTTTGTGTGTAAGTTGAAAGGAAGATGGTAGCTAAAGCCTTTTAAGCCTTGCTAGTATCACAACCAGGTTGTCCCTGAACTATGATCTGTGGGCCATCTTGTCTCTCTTGGGAGAGTAGGGGATTTCCCACCCCCACCATCTCGCATTCCGTCTGTCCCCCCTCCCTCCAGACCAGTCGAGACGTGCAGGTTTGAACCCTCTCTCTGTGTTTCTGGCCTCCCATGTCCATTGCCACTCAAGCAGCAGGGGTCCAGTGCATTTGTCTCATAATTATCCGACTGGATAGGGGGGTTCTGAAGATGAAAGAGGCAAATCACAGAGCTCCTCTGTCAAAGGTCTGTCTGCCTGACTGGGGGGTTTTGGATCTATCTCCCTTGTCCCCTCTCTCTCGCAGCACTGACCGCCCACCCCACCACCTCTGCTCCATCACACACACACAGTCTTACTTTTCCTCAAGAGCTGCCTCCACAGAGCATAATCGCCGACAGTGAACGCTCGTGCACAGCCCCCCCCTCTACCAGCCACCCCGCTGATTCATTCACAACTACAAAACTGCAGAAATACCCCCCACCCTCACATCCTGAAAGACTTCAGACTCTCTTCTTTTTTACTCCCCCCTCACATGCTCCACCCACCAACCCATCGGCTAGCCGCCCCCCTCACCCGCTTGCCCCCCCCCCCTCCCTCATCCGCCTCCTTTTTTCTCCTCTCCTCTCCACCCTCCCCACCACCACCTTTCTCCTTCTTCTCCTCTTAACTACTGGCTAGGAGTTAATGGACTGTTTTGGCTAGTCTCCAGACGGTGAGTGTCACCTCATTAGCCTATAGCGGCTCACTCCCAGACTGCTCCTTGTGTGTGTGTGTGTGTGTGTGTGTGTGTGTGTGTAGGAGGAGGACTACAACGACAGAATGTCATTGGTCTGTCTCCCCCAACCTTCCCACCACACACCCCTTAACCTCTCCCTCTCCCCTTCCCACCACTACAATGAATGAGAAAACACGCATGCATAATTAAATCTATAGTCTCGTCCTCACTCCACAGCCGTGCATTAAAAAAAACCACTCCTGCTTGGAAGTTTGCCACTGTGAAAAAAAAAGCGGTGTCTTCGAACCAGAGAGATGTGGCCAACCTTCCACCCTCTTATGGATCTATTCTTTTTCACCCCAGCCCGTCGAATGGCAGGGTGGCAACAGCGGGCGAATGTAAATGCCACCCAGTCCTGCCAGTCAATTACGCCGCAACAAAGCTAATTGTTTGTTTGGTGCATACCAAAAAGATGCCGGGGTTGGCCATTGATGAGCCCATTGTTTCGACGCAGATGCAAAGTTCTTTTTTCTCACAGGCTAGACTTGACGCTGATTAATCTTGTGAATGATGAGACCACACTTTAAAAAAATCAGCTAATCCATCTGGTTGTTTTAAGTGTAAACACTTTTAGGGCTACATGTAAAAATTATTTTCATTATCAATAAATCTGGTCATAAGTTTTTCAATTAATCAATTAGTTGTTAGTCTATAAAATGTCAGAACATTGTAATGCTCATAACAATTTCCCAGAGTGAAGCCCTCAAATTGCCTCTTTTGACTTAACAATGGTCGCAAATCTAAAGATATTTAATTTACAACGATAAAAACTGAGACAAATTGCAAATCCTCCCATCTGAGGAGCCGAAGCCAGCAAACATTTGGAATGTTTGCATAATAAATGACTTGGATGATTAATAAGATGATCAAAATTGTTAGGGATTGATTTTCTGTCGATCCACTAATTTGTTAATTAAGCACAAATATTTTTGCTAATCATTCATGGATAGATCTGCAACACTTCATGCAATGCAATGGATGGTGCCAGGTGCCGTGAAGGAGATAAAAAGTTTGGGCAGCAAGCTGAGAGGAAAGTTACAGGAATAGAAAGAATGAAAAGGGATACAGAAAGAGGAAAAGAAAAGGAATGTAATAAAAAAGCGAAAGGAAAGGCCACATTGTGAGAAAAGGACAAACAGAGAGCGAGTGGGAGGAGGTGGAAACATTAAATGGGGCGCAGTGTGCTGACTGGAGGCCAGCCTGCTCATTTTTCATGGGACAGATGAGCCACTGTGTCGCGTTGTGTTGTGTAGTTTGTCTGCAGCTCGGCCGCAGACTGCATCGCACATGTACAGCACAGATCAGCTCGCCGCGGGATGCTGGGTGTGCGCCCCTGTTTGTGCATGCATGTATATCACCGTGTGCGAGTTAAATGTGTGTGTGCACATGTAATAACAGAACATAGAGTAAGCATTTGGAGCTGCTTTTGAGTGTTATTGCTTTTGTGTTTGTATGCTCAGTGTATGCATCCGCGTAGAGGTGGGCAAACTTTATTTCACAAATTTAAAGGTGGGGAAGTTGAATTTAGACGGGTTAACCCTCATCTGCATCCATGGTTTTGTGGCTGTGTATCCTTTTGTGCTTGCCAGGTTCTTCCTTCTCCTCTCCCGGGCCGGTGTGGCTAATGATCCGTCAGGCCATTCAGTCCCTTGTTCAAGGCCCACTCGCCACTGAATGCGCTCCCTCCCCGTCCACACTGTTTGGTGACCTCAATGAGGAGCCTGTTGTCCTCCCAGCTCGGTTAAAATGCTCTCCTCTTTTCACTGCCGTGAGAGTTTACTGAGGAGAAGGCACAGAGACTCGGAGAGAAAGAGGGCCCGCTCTTCACTGGCATTAGTATGCACCGATTAGAAACAAACACACACTGATGATCCACGCACACGCGCACGTACACACCGAGGTGGCTGCAGTCATATGCATCAAGAGATGCACACGAACACAGCGAGATACAAGTGAGCTGGGTCATACACAGTCAACCGCACACACACACACACACACACACATGCGTACACACACTGTATGGCTTCTCATTGTTCTTGTCTGGGCTAGGATCCCACTTGATTCCATAAGTCTCAAAACTGACAGTCCTACTGTGTGTGTGTGTGTGTGTGTGTGTGTGTGTGTGTCTCCCCTCCTGCTCTATTGAACAAGTCTGTGGTGTCTGGCTTGGAGAAAAGAAGGCAAAATGTCATTGTTCTCACAGACGTTTCAACTTTGCCCCTCTCACTTTCTCCCTGCCTTTCTCTCTCTTTCGCACGAGTGTGTGTGTGTGTGTGTGTGTGTGTGTGTGTGTGTGTGTGTGTGTGTAACTCATTCTACTGTACCTGCATTCCCCATCAGTGGCAGTAATTTGATAGGGTAGCTATCCGGATTACCAGGTGCCTCTTTAAGCCAATAAGAAATACTTGCCTTGTTCCAATTATGAGATAATCATTACAGTGTCACACAGTGTATAGGCACCATTCGGTGAACATAGTCATAGTTTGTCTTAGGGAATACGATACTATCCTTTTCTGTCTGTGGAGAGGTATCACTGATAATAAATCCAACAATAATGCATGGAAGAGGTCGTAAGAGAGGCAATTTTCAATACTTGGTACTCAAAAAGTGTTAAAGTTTAACACCCAGCCCTACCAAATACAGATAAAGTAGTTAAACCAGGAAGTTGTTCTGCTTTCGAATTTTGGTTAAAGCGCATCTTCCTCGTGAGACAATGCCACCCCAAGATGGCGTCCCATTTGGCTGGAGCATTTGTCTTCCCTTCACCCTCGGCGTAAATATCGCTTTCCTTTCGGCCAGGTCAGGTGCCAGCCCTTTGCAGAACGCCATGCGTGAGTCCGGGTGGGGGGGCTGAGATGCCAGAAGTTGGTGTGTGTGTGTGTGTGCGGGGAGGGGTCTGCAGCGGGGGGCATTGCCAGTTGGCAGGCTGGCACACAATGGCTGGCATGATAAGATCCTCCCTCTTCTACGGGCAGATTTCCTCGCCCATATCTTTTGTTTGGGTTGTTTGGGTTGCGGCTCATCCTGATAAAGGCCACTTTGTTTAGACAACAAAGCGTGAGGGAGGGAGAGAAGAGAGTGATAGAGAGACAAAGACACAGAAACAGAGAGAGATAGAGAGAGAGGGAGACGGGGCATTAAAAAAGGCGGCATGGAAGGGGGGGGGGCGCCAACGCAGATGGAGACATTAAAAGAAAAAAAGAGATAAGTGTTTAAAAAAAGGATAAGAGAAAAAAAATCAAGAAATTTGAAAAAAGATACAGTGTGTACTTATCACAGGATAAGGCGATATCGTCACGGATACACACTGAATAGTAGATATACACCGAGGCGGGTATGAAAAGATACAATAGAGGACGGATACTGTTGCAGGCACAGGGACAGCGATAGACAGATAGTGAGGAGAAGAAAGAAAGAGATTTGGAGAAGAGAGCAGGTTCTGCCGGCTGTTGGAAGCCAGCCCGAGTATAGTTTGAGGTCATCGACAAAGCTGTGAATGATAGAAACCAGGAGCAGAGCAGGACATGGGACAAAGTACACACACACATTCCATACCGGCACATGTACAGTCACTTAATGCATACTGTCAAGACTTGCATGACCCTGTGCTGCACACACACACACACACACACACACACACACACACATATATTTTGGCTGTGCATTACCAAGGAAGGACAAACTGGAGTCTCCAGCAGCGGAACAGGAAAGAAAAGCAGGAGGACACTGAGCAGAAAGTCTGCTCGGCCACATCAAATATTTACTCAGGAGCAGCTGTATTGTCGAAACATTACGCATCGGAGCTGCTCCGTAATTAGGTCGATATTTTCTGCCCCTCTCCCTCTCTCTGTTTCCCTACTTCTCCGGGAGTCCACCCCTCTCCACCTCTCCTCCACACTCCCCTCCCCTCGCCTCCCCAGGCTGCTGAAATGCGTCTTGGCTCGGGACCCATGCCTCTGGCAGCCAGAGTGCTATACATGTGCACAGAACCCCGCTCGGCATAAAATGGCTGCCAGACAGGCTTCTCCTCCTGAAATGTCGACAGCGGTATGCATCTGCAGGGTGTGCGTGTCGCGTGTGCGCACTATTATTTTGTGGAGGATATCTGTACGTGTCTGCAAGTGTTTGCGGGCAAGGAACGTTCACCGCCACTGTCAAAAAAAAAGAAAGTTTCCCAAACTATGTGGCCAATTGAATCCACGGGGTGTGTGTATGTCCCGCGAATTAGTGGGAACGGAATGGGTATCATGCCAGAAAATGAGAGGGTGGGTTAGGGAGAGTGTGTGTGAGTGTTTTAGTGATTATAAAATCCAGGCGAGCAACACACTTGGGCGTGGAGAAACCTCACAAGCACTGAGAAACTTTCTTGCCTAGCCAGATTTCTGTTGCCATTACCCCTAATTGCCGTAATCGTTACAGTGGTATGATAAGTATCCCACCGGACAAGAAGGCGTAAGAACTCGTGGACACATCCAAACTACCCACAAGCCCCCTCTGCTACTATTTTCCCTTGCTTTTTTATTTTTGCTGAGTAACAGCAGATAATCTGATTCATACGAGGTACTGTTTTTTCACTTCCTTCATGAACCGGTTTGTTTATTTAAACAAGTGGTCGGGACGGAGGGTGCCAAGAAATGTTGTTTTTGGAAAAGGGCCGTGTGTGTACGTGCGTGTTTGTGTGTATGTGTGTGTGTGTTAGAGGCTGTGTGTGTGTGCGTGTGTGGTGTCTGGCCCTGCGGTCGAGCCCTGCCAAGCTCCCAGGGCAAAGCCCAGCCTCCTCAACCGCAACTGTTTATTTACAGGTTACACTACTGTTTATTTGGAGACTATCGGATTGGATGGGCTTCTGCACGGGACACCTTTGAGACACAGATACCAGGCCTCAGGCTCCTAATATCCCACTTCTTTACTTTATTTCAGCCACTTTCTGAACCGCCTTTTTTTCTTTTAATTCACAACCAGTTTATCTGCACTTGAATCTGACCTTTTGTAATCCAGTTTTTGATTTAAAATTGAGGCTTAATTTAAATGCCTGTTGAGTAAAAAAAAGTGATTAGATTTAAAAGTGTTCAGTAGATATAATCAGCACATGTAAGGCCTGACAAATGCGCACGTACTGTTCTAAACAATATAATCACCCTGAGAAAAGACGAAGAAGCATGACGCTGCCCTTCTTGGGTCAAAGGTAGAATGTAATGCAACAGGGGAGGTGTTTCCAGCTCCAGTGCAGGCCCGGCAGATGCGCCATATGCTTGCATCCCACCTTGAGTCATCCAGGTGGTCTCTCCTGGTGCTACAGTGGGGCCTCATGCTGGAAGATGCTGCCTGGGATCTCTAATTGCCACCACCATCTGCTCTTTTTGTCATGGTTGCCTGTTCAGCCCTCGAAGAAGGGAAAGAAAAAACAAATACACAAAACTCTGATCCGATCTAAACGAACCGGTGCACCTCTCCCACCTCCAACCCCTTTGCTCCTTTTCTCCCCTCGCCACCTTTTCAGCGTTAACCTCTCTACTCTCTGGTGCGCTTTTCTCTCCCCTTGCCCGTTTCCTTCACTCTCAGCAGTTCTCAGGGCGCGAGCGGAGAGTTGGCAGTCTTAACTAGACTGATGGATGACTCTGAAAGTGGCATGGGGGGGTGGGAGAAGACAGGAAGAAGGAAGGCCACTGAGCTCCCTGAAAACACTTTATGAACATGTGCTGTGCCAAATCCACACAAACCACCGCTCGCCCACAAAAGCTGCTTTACACACTGTGTGTATGTGTGCGTTTGTAGGGGGGCAACCTAAGGGACTCACTGCTTATTGGTGCAAGGCAAAGGAAAGTTGCAGTTTGCTGAGGCCAACAACTTGTGTACAACTGGAAATATGTAGTATTGAAATGATTCATTGAAACAATTTTCATAGTTGTTAAAATGATTTTATCAAAGACAAATGTTCCAGCGTCTCAGATTTGCTGCTTTTCTGTTTTATATCATTGTAAATGTCATATATTTTGGGTTTTGGATTGTTCAGGCAAAGCAAGCAATTTGACGATGTCACCTTGGGCTCTGGGAAATTGTGATGGGCATATTTCATTCATTCACTGCAATGTTTTAGACTCAGACAGACAGACAGAAAAAAACAACAATGAAAATAATAATTAGTTGCAGGCCCAACTGCTTAAAATATTATCTTCATACTGTTCTACATGTGCACATAACAGATTTAACAGAGATCCCTTAAAACCTGTAGGACTACTGATGAGAAAACAGAAGTCACGCTTATGTTTTTATGTTTTTAGGAACCAGAACAGAGATGTTGTAAGAACATAGCTTGTACATTACTCGTGCGTTTTTAGGGCTAAGCATACTGGAAAGAGAGTATTTTTTTTCTCTTAACGTATGGTTCTGTTCCCTCCCTACTTTGTCATTGTTGAGCTACGGCCAAGAACATTCTGTTTTTGCAGTGCTGTTTAATAGTCACATTTAGGAGAGGGGGAACAAGAGAGAGAGGGAGAGAGACACAGAGGGAGAACAAGAAAGGGATAAATCTTTCAACTTTTTTTCTTCTTTCTCTTCCACCCCCCTCCCTTTCCTTCTCTCCGTTGCCTCTGTAACACAGCTCATGAGAGCTGCGGCAGGAAAAGGGGTTTTGTTGCAAGGCGAGGGTATCTGAGTTCACTGTCTCTGGCTTCTTGTCTCGGCTCTCTTGTGTTAAAGGCATAGATGATAATCTCTAGAGCCCGACCGATATATCAGTCAGTAGATATTGAATATCGCAGATATATCGGTATTGGCGTATTTGTCAGCCGATATGCGCCAAAATAGAATTGTTTTATTTTCAGTATATTAGGCAAAAAGAGAGGGTCATGTTACTTTATTTGTGTCACTACAAAGTTTATCCACCAGAGTGCGCTGTCACTACGTACATTTTTTAACGTTACAGTACTTAAGTACACTTTAGAGGTACTTGTACTTTACTTGAGTATTTCCATAGCATTTTCTGCTGCTTAAGCAATTTACTGATACTGAATAGTGCTGATGTTTATTTTAGCTATATATTTTTTCTTATTCTTTATTTTCTCAGTTTTCATTTCTAGAATT
Organism: Coreoperca whiteheadi; assembly: GCA_011952105.1. Classification (NCBI taxonomy): domain Eukaryota; kingdom Metazoa; phylum Chordata; class Actinopteri; order Centrarchiformes; family Sinipercidae; genus Coreoperca; species Coreoperca whiteheadi. Next base: position 7,525,654 of record CM022475.1, on the reverse strand, counting down.
GGTCGATGTACATGTTAAATTATTGAATCGGTACATAATCCACATAGAAGAGGTCTATTTTCATTCCAGCTCAAAAATTCAATATGTCGGCCGCCATATTGGTGATCGGTGAATTTCTCCCTTCTAAAATCATTATCAGTCTCAAAAATCCTGTATTGGTCGACTCTATTAATCTCCCTGCTGGTTCTCATTGCGCCCTCTCTGTCTCAGAGCATGTGTGGGCTTGGGCCACTTAGAATCATTACGGGAGTCCACTGAGACGCAGCCGTTCAGTGCCGCTCCATGTATGATTGCAAGGCCTTGCTATGTTGAGCCAGTTGTTTTTCTTTCTAACATGCATCATACAATGATTTATAGATTTCATTTTGCTGTTGCATGACGTCAAAGGAAAAAGGCACCTGTGCCTGTCAGTAATCAACCAGAGCAGGAACTGCTGAGGAATGCTAAGTTCCCCTCCCAGTGAGGCTTCGAGGTAAAAGACGTCAGTCCAGGCCATCTCACACCAAAGCCTGCGCACCGTAGCCGGTGGAAAGAATTCCACACACGTTTCCTTGTATTTCCCCGCCCCTCCTGTCTTCTCTCCACGTTTTGTTCTGCGCTCGGACCTCGCATTGCAGGGCTGAACACATTCTATATACAACGCCCCCCCC
>CM022475.1:7476319-7524979 GCA_011952105.1 Coreoperca whiteheadi | reverse complement strand
AGTTAATAAAGAGAGAAAAAAAAGAGAATAAATAATAAAAAAAAAAAAAAAAAAAGAAAAGAGGGGGGGGGAGGAAAAAAAAAAAAAAAAAAAAACTACCCCCCCCCCCCCCCCCCTGGGCATTTCCCAATGAAAAATACCCAAGAGGTCTGCCTGTAAAAACCTTTAGGCTATCCTGTGTTCAGACACAGAGCTTTTTTCTTCAGTTTGCCCTCCCATTAATGATAATGCTGTTCAAACAAAACTGTCTTGTTTCATTTACAGTGGGTATGCGCTGCTTGACAAGTAAATAAGGACACATTTAGGCACCCAGGAAGTCCTGAGTCCTCAAATGCACCTTTTCTTGTTTAGTGTCTTGACAGAAGTTACTTAAGTTTAACAGCGACCTCAGTGAGTTTGCAGTAGGCCAAAGGTGTGAGACAGACTGTGAAAAAGGGGGCTAATACATAAAGTAAAAGTTCTGATTTACTTTTTTTTTAATTAACTTTATTTTAACCTGGCTGTTGGGTGAAAACATATCTGTAACTTATACAATTCTAATTGGAAATAATCAATGCTGACATGCATTGTCTCATCAAGATGGCATGTTGTTGTCCTCTTGCTATGCTAAGCCCCCCCCACCCATCTCTCTGTGTGTTTGCAGACTCGCAGCAGTCAGGAAGTCCCAGTAACAATGAGCCAGGCAAGAACCCTCTTCCAGGTATGTACAGTACCAGTCATCATCCCTCCTCCCTCCTTTCATCGCTCTATTGTTCCTCTGCAGCTCGCTCACTTTACAGCGGCCTATGTACACCATAACTTACCTAGGTAAAGTGTTGATTTGCTGTGAAATCGGTGACGTTCAGGCAAAATAGGAAAGCCTTTACTGTAGCAGCCTTATGTCCCTACCATGTAACTGGAATATCTTTTGTCCCATGTAGTCCAATGCCAACTATATATATGCAATATATATGCAATTTTTGAAACAAAAACTTGAGATATTCAGGTAAGTATGATTTTTTTTAAATGAATTAAACTACATAAAAAGGGACCATCAGTATGAACTAGATAAACCAAATTGACGCACTTGCTGTAAATAATAATAAAAAATTTTATTTTTAATGTTTAACTTTTGTATGACACCCACTGGCTGAGGCTGTAGTCTTTGCATGGACTGAGCAGGAATACAATTTGATTCGTCATCATGCCAGTGGCAACATCAAACACAGTGTAAAAAAGAAATAGTGAGAGAGACACTGAAGACCTGGTAGTGGAAATATTACAGTAGATTGCACCTTTGGCTGGTAGCTGAGTGTGTCAAGGGGAGCCAGCAAAGCCGAGCTGTAGAGAATATTCTCTGACAGCTCTGTTGTTCCCTTGGACTGACCTGCGCTATGTCGTCACTATGTTGGAATGAAAATAGTTTGAGAGGTATAATTAGTTTTCTACCTCAAGAGCAGGTTCTGCCGATACAGGTGCCAAGGAAAACATGCTAGCGAGCCAATGACTCAGGCCTTGGAGGCCCTCGGCAGTGGCACAGTTCCCCACAAAAGTCGTTGGCTCACTGCAGGTATTAGGCTTTGTAGTTGCCAATCGAGCCGCCCGCCTATCTGTCTGGCAAGGCCCGAGTGCCCTTGGCATTGCATCAAAGCCCAGCTGGAGTTATTTGGGTGTCAATAACTTTGTCTGGCTGTTTTACTTGACTGACAGCTTCTGATTAGTGTTGCTGAGTCTCGGGCAGGTCATACAGAAAACAACAAATGCTTCAGCAATGCAAAAATATACATTGCAACTGTCATTTGTTCAGTCTAAAAATTGTTTTCTGAAAACAGAGGAACTATCTGGCTGTGACACTACAGTAAATTACTCTGTAAGGTAGATATTTCTGTAATACTGTATCTTAGCATCACGGTGACAATATTGACAGTCATCACGTTTTACTTGTATATCTGATCAAACAGGCAGCGCCTGCAGCTCATTCGCTGTGCTCACAGCAGCAGGAGTTTGAGTCTGCATGTCACTCCCTCCTCCTCACACACCTGTCCTGTCACTCTGGTCTGTACTGCGCAGAATGGTGTGACGCTGTCAGTTTGAACACTTCAAATGAAAAACAAACACAGTAACTGAAGGTCATTTCACAATACTCTCATTTTCAAGTCAACAATCCACAGCTAAAATCTCATGAAAACAAAAATAAAGATGACTTAGACCCTTTGACTACAGAAAGAAAAGGGTGAAAAATACTAGATAAAAAAGGAAACAGACACTGATTCATGCTTTTTTTTTTTTTAAATTTCTTGAAAAATATCATGGGGTGACAGTGCCTAAATCCCCGTGTACCTGTATCTGTACCTGTTTGTCTGTGATTAATTGATGACCTCATCTTAGGCCCCTTGTTTTTATATGATCTTGCGTTCTCTTCTAAATATAAAATGTTATAAAAGTTGCTGTTTCCAGTTTTTACTACTGAAGCACATACATTACATTTGGTGATGGAAGGAAAATGAACAAACAAAGTTCAGTAGTTCATCCAAAATGATGCAGAGTGGTTGAGAATAGTTGGTAGACATACTGAACCCAATGTTACTGCAGTTTTCACATTAAACAGAAATATGTGGCAAGGAGGGCAAACTCTAACTCCAACTCTAAACTCTAATTCTGTCTGTATTTCAGTTGGCATGAATGTATTTGATAAATAACAAGCATGGCAGTAATGATGATTTCATGATTTTCGGTATCTCCTTGTGTCTACTACAGTCTACTTGGAAGACAGTTTCATCAAATCAGGAGTCTTCAGTGTTACAGAACTGGTGCGAGTGTCCAGAAGTAAGTACATAGCGGTCATATTACATTTTTTTGTACTTGTAACCACCCTACGCACCCACAGAGGTGTTTTCAGTTTTTCTTTCACTGATCACCGATTAGACCTCTGCTCAGGATGAAGCTGGACAGAGCTAGGCTATCGAATCACACGAGGATTTACAAGAACTTTGAAGGTGTGCCCGTGCCCTAATAGGTGCAACAAAGTTGATATGACAGTCAGGGAGATGTCAAATAATCACAGTCTATATACACCCACGATAGACGCCCTGAGAAGCGGTCTAATCAGGTAATATAACTGAAAACACCTCTGTGTGTGAGTGAGACTTCAATCTGTGTTTTGCTCAAATGCTGATGGATTCAGGTGTTTGCATGTAAACAGAAACAACTGAGTCTTTAATTTGCAAGAATATATGTGCATTTACTCTCAGCTGCCACAAAAAGTCCTGTAACTCAGTACAATTACTGAAATCCACCATACAACTATAGTGTGGTAAATCCAGTTTGGCCAGTCTGCTCTGCAATAACAGAACACTTGCCTGCGCAGCCGTCTGTATGAGCCTGTGTGCATCTGTATAGACATGTCTGCCCTCTGCAAAGCCGTTGAAAGTTGTATTTTCAGGAGTCCTCTTGCCTCTGATAGCCGAGGGCACCCCGAGCTGCCGTTTACCTGTACTGCCTCTGAGCTGAGGCTGTAGCTCTGGAACGTGTCAGTGGTGCACAGAAGAATCCAGTCACCCCCAATAAACCTGTGTTTAAACATAACATACCTGTGCTGTGCTGTCTGCGTGTTGTAGTATGCACCAGTCAGTGGCGGTGCTACGGTTAAACTCAGAGTGGTGTGTAATCCCTGTTCAGTGCTGTGACGACCGTAAGGGGATATTATATTGAATTTTACTAAACGTCATGTATTGGATTGGAATCGCATGCCCCAGCTTTAACTCTCAAAAATGCCAGTTCTGCCTCTTCAAATGTGAGGACTTTTTTTCTTGTTTTATGTGATGGTAAACTAAATATCTTTTGATTTGGGGCAGTTGGTTGGACACAACATGCTACCTGAATACGTCAATCCTAATGTTCTGGGAAATTAGGATTATTTTTCACCATTTTCTAACATTTTGTACAGCAAACCATTAGTGAAGAAAACAACCGGAAGATTAGTCAATAATGAAAATAATTTTTAGTTGCAGCCGTAAAGTGATGATCTCTAAGACAACAGCAGAAATGTAGATCTGTGCATGAATTCCCTTTGTCATATACCCTTCAACTTCCATCTACTAAAATACAGAATTTGAATTCCTGTACACAGGATTTTTACATTTGAAATAATCAACAATGTCAAAAAAACTATACTATGAAACTCTTCCCTTGTTTTAGCTATAAGCATGGGAATTGAGATTTGTGATTGAGAACAACAAATAGTATTTAAAGCTGACCTTGGTTTCTGTTTACTTACTGTATCAAAGCGTTTCTGATGTAGGAGCATGGACCAGGTTGTCTTAACTGTCTGCTTTGAAAGGCAGAACCTGCTTGTTCCGGTGCTCAGAGACTGAATATCCTTTGACAGGCTGTGTTTTTGTTTAGTGTTTAATTTGCCCCCTGACCAGATGGCCGCTGTGCTGGCGTGTTTGCTCTCATGTGACCGAGCCCGGTTTCACTAAAGCCGACTGAAGTCGAGTTGGAATTTTAAAAAGGTCGACGGACACACAGGAATTGTCACTCACTCAGCCGGTCACTCCCTGGGAAGATATCTAAGCAGCCGCTCGTCCGTCATCGCGCTTCTCTCCCAACTCTCCAGGCTGTTGAGACATTCTTTGAAGTCCATCAAAGGGAGCTGTGGAGTTCAAGGCTGACTTGCAATCCACTGTTTCGACGAGGACTCTCATTAATGCAACAGGAGCCTCGACTGCAAGTGTAAAAATATTTTGTCAACAGAAAATGTGGGCATGCACGGGCAAATGAAACCGTTGATCTAAATTTGCGAAGACAGTACACTTTCTCTCACCCCGTTATACAGTAAGATGAGGTAATCTGCTAGGGAAAGCGCTGTGTGGCAAATGATTTGCGGCATCATTGTTTCATTCACAGTTTTTGTTGTAGCTTAAAAGGCAAAGTCCAGGTTATTAAATGAGATGACCTGCAGGGCAGCCAAGTGGCATCGCAAATATTGTGCCGAGCCAATGAGAGAGAAAGAGCGATAGAGAGAAAGCAGCACAGAGAGAGATGGTCGGGGGTATCCTCAGCTATGAATGAAAAAAACAATGGTGTTGTATTCAGCGTCCCCGGGCCGGATGCATTCCTCCACAGACAGCTCGGTATGGGTAGCAGCGGGTAGGGGCCTTTGCCAGGGCTGCAGAGGGCTGCCAGGGCGGAGGCTGGTGGAGGGATCGTGCCAGTGGTGAACCTCAGACCACAACAGACGGCGCCGCACACTCCAGCCTCTCATCGACTCCAAACCAACCAACCGCTCGAGCTTCAGGCTGCCTCGTGGGCCACACACTGAAGAAAGACAGCGATATAGAGAGGGAGAGAGTGAGGGTGGCTGGTGAACTTCTTTTGTTCTGTAAACACTGGCCCAGCCTCCCTTGAAACAATATCCCCCACCTTGACCGCAGTGAGAAAACCTTTTCCTCTGTACATCGCAATGCGTGAAGACTGCTGAGTATTATACTGGGCTTTCGAAAAGTGAAGGAAAACGCTGTTGATTGTGAATTCAGTTTTCTGAGATTTCTTTGAGATGCTGGATAACACATTTAGCAATAAAATGCACTGTTGTGTTACTGCTGTATTTTATTTATTTAACCTTAATTTATCCAGTTAAACTGTTTGAGAACCACTTCTCATTTACAAACATGACCTGGCCTGACCTGTATATTTACATATTTAGTGTATATGCAGTGTGTCTTCTTAGTATAAATACAACTGGACTCAATAATAATAATGTAATAATAAAAATAATAATAATAATAATTTGAATAATAGTAAAATATAGATTCTATCCATACATAGAAAATGCAGCTACAGTAAACTTACTTGTGAAAATGTTCATACCTGCAGCCACAACCACTTTGGGAAGCAGTGACTTGTTAATCAAAGTGCTCAGCAGAAATGCCTGTGATGGTCAGACAGTTAACCTGTGAATAGGGAGCGCCTAATTTGATACACAGGGCCTCTAAACACAAAGCACCAATAACAGTCAGTCAAGCTATTGTGCAATTAATTGTGTGTCTCTAGTTGCGAGGATAGGAAAAGACACATTACTCAGTCTGACAACACTGCTGACATTGAACTCCTTCTTTGCAGTGATTGCTGCGTAACTGTCTCTCTTTGTTTTGTCTGTGTCCTCTACAGTGCCCATCACCCACGGTGCAGCGGTGAACTTCTCCATGGCCGACATGCCCAGCCAACCCTACTATCATGACCTAAACTCCAGCGTGGGGCTGCATCGCTCCCTGTCCTCCCCTCCCGGCAGGTCAGTGGTAGTTACAGCAACAAAACAAGCTTGGGGGGGGGGGGGAGTCTTTCTATTATATTGACAGTGACCGTGTATTATTTGATGATAATATTATTAACACAGAAATATCTCAGTGAGGTTCAGTCAAGGGCAGCGCAAGACCTGTGTCCAAGATATATATTTATATTTATATGAAGCAGAAATTGTTTGACATTTTGGGAAATAAGTTAATTTGCTGCCAGGCTAGCTATTTCCCCCTGCTTTCAGTTTATGTTAAGCTAAGCCAACCATCTCCTGGCACTAGCTTCATATTTAGCGTACAGATATAAGAGTGGTATCATTCTCCTAATCTAACTCTTGGCAACTAAAACGTCACACAATGCAAGTTAATCTGTGCCAAACACCCGCTCCAACCGCCCCAAAACAGTACAGACGCCATCTTGTGATCTTGGCAGTCATGACGCCAAAAATGAATGACTACACTAAATCATAACCTTCTGCATGTCCCACAGCAAAAGGCCCAAAACCGTCAACATGGACGAGAACATGGACACCAGCCCGACAGGACCTGACTTCTACTCGTCACCCAGCTCACCAGCCAGCAGTCGGGCAAACTGGCACGATAGAGACGGAGGTGATTTTCCTTCTTTTATTTCACCACCTTTGTTCACCTTTGGGTGGTTTGTCAGGCATGGGTACACCCTCCATCACCTTCATACAGTTACACAAACATTTAGAGTCCGGAACAGCCCTGTGTGACCAGAGCCTCGCACAACTCAAAGGTTGCACGAGAGCAGGTTGACAGAACTTAAAGAAGGAAACGAGACCATTACTCATTTGATCCTCGTAGCACCCAAACAAACTTGATCACAGTGAACACCTCCCATTGATTCTTAACAGCAGCTGAACTCTCTTTAACTCTCAGCCTTGTCACACGCTACTGTACATCAATGCTGCCACCCATTTTATTGTGGATGAACTGCATCTGGTTTCTCTGCGCATGGATGTGTTTAACCCTCTTGAAATACATACCATGACAGAGATAGCCCCAGGCATCGCCAGTCATATAAATGTTTAAACACACTTCAACTGCTGTCTGAATGTAAATCTGTATTCTCTCACACCTGTCGCTAACACTAAGGATTGGATTCAACCATGCAGAGGGTGCTTTATGAGAACAAACTGTTCCAGCTGAAATTCACGACTTGGTATCTAAAAAATAACGTCATTCTGGTTATTTTCATGACTGATAAACTTTACAATACGAGATTAACCTTCATACATGTGCAAATTGTGAGTTTTTAAATGTTGGGTGTATCATTTTCTTCATATACAGATAGCTGAAACAGCTTGTGAATGGCTGTTGTGGAGAAATTCCTGTTTGTAAACCTCGTGTAGAGCTATTAGACCCGCAGGGCAAACGTGTCAGATGATCTCTCATAAGGAAATCAGGCTATACATGTTGGCTGAACTTGCCAAAAAGCTCCCCTTTCCAGAGTTTTGATGATCATGTGCCAGCTTTAAGGTACAGGGCTAGTAAGAAGGGAATTAAGAAATAAAGCTGACCTAATGATCTCATATGTAGGGCTTATTGGATCCGGAAAAAAGAAAAGGTAGAGATGTGTGTATCAGACACAATCCTGCGGTCTTGCATGCGAGATCCTCATGGGACAGCTTGCATGTCTCATTACGTTGTCTCCCGGTGCAGAGCAGAGCCTGGCACCCTTTTAATTAAGGCCTCATCGTCCCGTGTTTCCGGATCATTCTCGCTCTCTGCTGACTTCTTTCCACACTCTGCTGCCCGCACTGCCTCTGGGTTGTGCCAACAAACGTTTTCTTAAACTGTGCCAGACAAAATCATTGGAAATAAAAATGTCCCACCTTTTCCTCAGCAAGGCATCCTGTGGTTTTACCTTTTGTTGTAACTTTGTACACATCCTCGTTTTTGTTTTTCTATCCAGTCCTCTTTTGTCATTTGAATGTAGTAAGTAGGAAGGCTGAGAGAGGAAAACGCCAGATGATACACCAGAGACACGGCACTGGTGAGATTCAACCACAGCCCAATGTGGGTACATGAAATTTTAGCCTGTCCCTTTGCACAAGGCCTGAGAATATTGCTCTGCGTAAACTAAGACACTTTGGGGCGAGGAGAAAGGGAAAGCAGTGGGTAGGAAACTCTCCAAAGACTGCCATTATTCTGTCAGGAGAGAATAAATGAGAAGTGGGGTGATATTAAACCCATATGAGGCCTCCCAAGTGCCAAGTGGTCATATCTCGCACATGGTTGTCGTTTGACAAAACCTCACCCAGTAGAGGAAGAAATTGTTTCTCTCCTGTACATTTTATACAAAGTAAGACATTTATTTTTTTGTGGGATTTTTTTTACGTGAAGGTACGCATTCACCCATTTAATACAAGATATATCAGATACCAAACGATAAATCGTTTTTATTTAAACCATTTAAAGTGTTTAATTTCTGGTAATTACTTGTCCAGTTTTATTTCCTGAAGTAGTCCAGTCAGATCTCTGAAGGATTTAATTAGCAGAAGAGAGGAAAAGCTGAATACCTCAACTGCAGAAATGTCCAATTTATACATGGAAACATTAAGCAGTGATATCCATCGTCTCTGAGGTATTTCTCCCTCTGACACAAAAATGGAAGCACTTAAGCCTGTATCCTCTTGCAACCTCAAATTGGGAAATCCCCCTGAATTCCAGCCACCTTTGTCACTCTCTTTCTCTGGAGAGGAGTGATTCTTCCCGTCACTCGGGTGGATCCTTCCCTGTTGTGGGAGGGAAAGGGATGGAAGGATGGTTGATACTATGGAAATGCCTCAACAACGGGGTTTATATAGCTTATTTGGGGGTAAAGAGATGGATAATTTGAAAGTTATACACCCAAAGAATCCGTGACAGACCAGAAAAGCACTTGATGAATGATCATAGAGGGAGCACGAGCAGACATAGGCCATGGCCTCTCGCATCTAGTTGTTATCACGTTCCCTTCAGACACTGTGTCTTACCATGGAAAATTGAAAACCACACAGCCGTGACAGCAGAACATCGCTCATGAAAGTGTATATCAGCAATAATGAGCAACTTGTAAGAGTTTGTGCGCATACTTTTAGTTTATTGAACTGCACACATTTTCTAAACAAATTTCATGTCTTTTGCTGAGCCTTCAGGATTATTCATGGGGAATTACAGTAGCTTGTCAGACACCGTGTAAGGCCGAGGCGAGCAGATGTTACAGTGTAATGTTCAATTTAAGATTACGTGAGGGTCTTGAAATTCTTAAATCCTATGTGAGCAACCGGCTGCTTTACAACTGCGCATCAGTTCACTGGATTTAATTGTCTGCTCAGACATGACAAAAGCCGAATTTTCACAGGACTCGTATTTCTTGGGGATGTCCAATGATTTGTAAAGATTTCAGAGATTATAGGTGATTTTGACCTATTGCAATGTCTGTAATTTGCTGAATACCTTTTCTGTTGTCTACTGCATTTGCTAAAGACATGGCCCCCTGGTAATACTAATCCCATGCAGATAAAAGTCTGCTTCATTTCAACCATAATTCATTTTTGGCACTTAATTCCTTTCCCTCATAAGAAATGGAATCATTAGTGGAGGCTGTGGAGGGAAGTGTTTTTATAATTTTCAGCTAAAATACAGCTAAGGTTATGCTTAAAAAAGTTAAGCTTGCAATGTTTATTTTTGTGCTCCAGTGAAGTAAACGCAGTTGGGACAAATTTCTCACTTCAATATTTGTCCCATCTTGTCCCTGTGCAAATTTGCCCAAAGGAATGATCTTTTCAAAAGGGCATGTATACATTTGCTGACTTTGAGCATGCATTTATGTGTTTGCGTGTGCTTGTGTGTGTTTTCCACACTAGCAGACATGTCCTCTCCTACCATGAAGAAGCCAGAGAAGCCGCTTTTCAGCCCCACCTCCCCGCAGGACTCGTCACCACGACTCAGCACTTTCCCTCAGCCTCATCACCCAGGTCTAACAGGTGTAGGACACAGTGGTGAGTTGCTGGTGACTTTAACCACCAGCTCGCTTGCTAAATCTGGAGCCCTAATTGATTTGTCCTAATAAACACAGTCGAAAAATCAATCTCGATACCTAATGTACCCTCTCAGATCGATGATGATCACTTTATCTTAACTCCGGCTCACAAACACTCAATCTTTATCCTTCTCTTGACTCTTCTGTCTGTCTCTCTTGCAGTTATATCGACGAGGAGCCCCCCTCCCCACTCGCCCCTGCAGTTCTCGGCCTCAGCTATCTTGCCCCCGGCGCCGTCACCCTACTTCTCGCACACCACCATCCGCTACCCGCCCCACCTCAACCCTGCTGATCCCCTCAAGAGCTATGTGCCGTCATACGACCCGTCCAGCCCACAGAGCAGCCAGGTCAGTGTTGTTTTTTTCCTTGTTCATTTTGCTTTGAAGAAGCCAGTTAGTAGGCCAGAGGTCGGAGGCTGGTTTGGCAAGACTTTCATGGTTTGGCAAGACTTTCATGGCCTCAAGAAGTTCTTTGCTGTGTCTGACCTCAAGAGATTAAAGATAAAATAAATTATAGCATGCATTGGTCATTATTTCATTACTTCCTCATCGATGCATTCGCAACTACGGAAACATCATCCTGTTCTGCTTGTTTTTTCTTTTATCTGAAACCTGCTCCTGGTCATTCTCTTTATTTATGGCGAGGGTTAGAATGACATGTTAATAAAACTGCTCCTCCTCAGTGCTGTTATCAAGTCCAGAAAATCTATAAAAAAAAATAATAATTTTACAAATCCCAAATTACACATTTTAAGCCCTTAAGCTGTCCATGATTTGATAGGGTTTTGTCCAGGGAACTCCTAAATGGTCACATGACACACTTCATTTAGTTTCGGGCTGCTTGTGCTGTATGTGGGGACATAATATTAGTCAGAGGCAAACCTTCTAATTACAATAACCATCGTAAAAAGACTTAATTAATTAGAATAATTTGCAGTAAAATTCAGTCATAGTTCAATTAAACGACTTTTTATTTTGCAGGCAACCCCAGACTGAACTTTGCGGACAACTTTATGTGACAGAGAAGCATATATTTTCTGTTTGATATAATGCTCATGGCAAAGGTTACAGTGCATTCCCAGCGTTATATTTGTAGTCGTGCTAAAAAAAATACAACCCGATGTCTCCATAAAAAAGTCAACCAAACTATTGCAATTGCAGTCACACGTGATGTACAAAACTGTATCAAGACATTGTGGTAAATCAAATAGCTTTGGGCTTTTATACATTCTGGGTACACACTGTGGCCAGTGTGTTGGAGAGCGCGAGAGCAGGCGTCTCTATAGATGAGAGAGCAGTGTGATATTTATGTGAGTTTTATATCCCCGCTGTTCTCACTGTAAACAAAGACCATCGTAGACGGCTCCATCTCCAGAGCAGGGAGTGGGTTGGGGGTGGGGGGGGGGGGCTGTTACTCTAGAGAAAAACTGCGGGGAATGATAAAGGTTGTAAATATTTGCCGTTGCCGGGGCCCGGCTCTTGTGCAGAATTAACTGGCCCTCTGCTGGAGTGCTGGAGAAAGGAGAGAGGGGGTTGGTGGCGGCGGGCTAGTGAGGAAGAGAAGAGAGAGCGCTAGAAGACCAGTTTGGGGGGTGGGGCGGGGGGGACGGGGGGGCAAATAACACAGCGCTTATAATCCCATGGAAGAGTGCCAGAATGTTTTTATGCTTGCTTTAACCCAGATTATATTACACTCTAATTAAACATTCTATTCACATGGGAGGGAACCCTGTGGACACAATTCTTTTCCAAAAAGGCCTGTTTGAGTTTTGAACTTGGGGCCGCCCCAGACAGTCTCCAGCCGTCTGAAAGAGTAGCTCCCACTAGCTTCCTTTATTTCTTTTTCTCTCTCTATATATATTCTCTGTCTGCCTTGCTCTCTGTACTCGCATATTCACACCATTGTAACAGGTCACTCTGCAGCTCTCTGTCTTTTCACACCCGAGTCCTCCTAAATTCCATTTATGAGCGCCATTAAAATCATTGTTTAAAATCATGTAGAAAATCCATCTTCAGTGACTGAGGAGCTATTGTTGCTTGTGCCCCCCAGAGTTTTAGTAATAACTGTGACAACACAACAACTGAAAGTACTGAAATCTTTTCTTCAAGCGAAGCATTAAGTGTAAGAGTGAGCGGTCCAGTCACCTTTTGTTGTTGATTTTAGGTCTTTGAGATCAAACAGAGCAGTTAAGATGATTTAACTCCCCCAGAAATGGGGATAAGGACATTAAAAACTGTAGTTTGTTTCATGCTTGTATTGGCTTATTGAGATCTGCCCAACTGCACATTTACAAGCGAACAAGAGCTTGCAACCATAAGTCACTGGACACAGTTAGCCTGTCTCCACATTGGGTTAGAGGTTTTTGTGGCAGGTAAAACAAATGCAGTTCTTGTTCTTGGAGCACCTTTATCGAAGCATGATTGTCTGGGATTTTTGCCTTAATTCAGCCTCGGCTTTTTTGTTATGTTTTTTTCAAGCATAAGCTACTGGCAGATATTAATATTTGCCTATTTATGACCATTGAAATGCAAATTTGAGGGCCTTTTCCTGCTCATAGTTTGGATATAAACTAACCAAAACAGAAGCTAAACTCAAGAGATGGAGTAAACCACTCCGCACGTTTGGCATGAACGTCCCTAAAATCTGGACAAAATAAATCTTTCTTTGAAATAAAATGCTTGTGCTGAAATGTGCTGTCTTGTTGTCTGTACCCCACCTACAGCCCAACAGCAGTGGTCAGGTGGTAGGAAAGGTCCCAGGACACTTCACCCCAGTTCTGGCTCCCTCCCCACACCACGGTGCTGTGCGACCCGTCTCGCTCTCCATGCCCGACACCAAGCCCATCACCACATCCACAGAAGGTGAGCCCGTACCAACCGGTACTGATAACCACTCCCAATCACCTCCTGCACACCATCCAATATTTAGTTGTTTGCATTATTTGTTAGCTTTATGCATTTGTATGTGTGTCTGACTGCTTCTGTTCTTACACGACGGCTTATTCTTTGCAGGAATATTGTAAGAGCACTAAGGTTCTAAACTTGAAATGAGAATGAGAATAATGTTTAAAGAATAACTTCATGCCGGGCTGAAAAGCAGTATTTCAATGTTTCAGTGCCCTCTCTGGTTGAAAGTTTCAAGTCTGTTGTACATCTCTTTTCATCACTGATAGGTGTAGTTGTGTGTGGTTGTAAGTATGCTCTGCAACCACGCCCATCAGTGATGTCATGGTGTACTGACACACTCTTGAGTACACATCTACCTCAATGCAGTAAAGTGACTGGAAAACTAGATTTTAAGATGGTGTAAAGTTGCTCTTTAATTATATATGACATTCTAAACTAAAACATCTGCAGTATAAAGTACATCTTTATAACATCTATATAAATTGTTAAATTAAAGTAAACTTGAAGGGCACGCAGAGAGCGCAGACCTCCACCAAGGCGAATAGTCCAGTCCTTTATGATATGCAAATTTGCAGGTCAATTCCGTAAATGCTAATTGTAATGGAAGCATGTTTTTGTGTTTTTGTGATGGCATGTTACCCAGGCTACTCAGCCCCTGGCACCCCGACGGCTAACCGTTTCGTAGGCCTGAGCCCTAGAGATCCCGCCTTCCTCCACCAGCAACAGGTGAGATCTCCCCCCTCCAGCACTCAGCTCACCTGCTCCTCTTATCCACTCATTTTCTGTCCCCCATCTCCCCGCACATCAGATGTGAAATCCCTGCCCTCTGCAAAAGCCTGTCGCACTCTGAATTTGATTTGTAGGAAACATTAAACTGTCTCGTTATCTCAGAGCGCTTCTAGATCAGATCAGAGCACTCATAGGCTGAGGTCATAGCATTCATTGTTGGCATAAAAAATTAGCAACATATAGTTTGTCAGACCTCAAAAGGATTGGTGCTTAACACGGCTAACGATAACAAGTCATAGTTATACTACGATGCTGTTCTCTTTCTACTGCTAGGTTAATTTTAGCCAAAGGTTTAGTTTTATTAACACTTCCGATTGATTTCAAGGAGCCTTTAAAGATCTTTAAATGACCCACAATTTAACATCCTTAGTATGTCCATTAGCTGAATTTGAGTAGACTATATCTATTTTATATAGCAAAAAAATGTTTTAAAAAATACAGTTTGTAAGCAGTGTAGAATTATCCTCATGTCAGTAATCCATGCAGATAAATAATTATGTATCTCAAAAAAACTGCGCTATTACATTTTCTCTTGATTTTTTAGTGTTGGTGAATAGCTAAGATATCATTTTGAGTGTGTGTGTTTGTGTTTAAATCCTACAGTCTAGAGTAGAAAAGGGCATCTATATCCTAAGGTCACTTTAAAGAAAGAAATAAAAGTGTCAGGAAAGGCACTGTCATTGTGTGGCCTACTAAGATGGATGGGACATGTGGGTGTCTTTGCGAGAAGAATGTGCTCAACTCTATATCCTTCACACATTATTTTAGATACTCTCACACGCGCACACACACACACACCACATGTGATCAGTACACTCCCTCATTTACGGTACACAAGATGAACATTTAGTGTTGGCGTCACGCAGTTGCCCACCAGCGGTATTAGGACAGATGTGTTGCGACGCCGTGTAGGTCTGTGTGTGTGTGTGTGTGTGTGTGAGGTTTGGAGTGTTGCGGGGTTGTCGGACGGGAGAGAGTGCTCTCCCCCACCCCATCTTATTGCAAGCGCTGGTCTCAGGCCAAGGCCTTTCCAACCACAACTAATTGAATGCATCTGCACGCGGCTACATAATGATCGCTAGGTTTCTCCTGAGCTTGCTCCTCACTCCTCTTTCATTCTTTCTTTTTCACTCTCTGCCTTTCTTGCTCCCCATTTTTCCCTAAAATCCGAGAAGGCAAGAAAAATATCGGTGAATGTTTGTCAGCAGTCGTGGGACGCATTTATTCCACTGGGGAGGAGGAGCAGGAGGAGAGGGAGGATTCACTTGGCTGATGTCGCACACTTTGTCTTCCACATTTTCTTGTAGCCCTGCTACTTCTTTCAGTGGGGCACAAAGTGGCTACACAAGACAGCAGCAGTTTGAGCGTATTAGCCGTTGTATTTTGTCCAAAATTTTGCCCCCGGAGGCATTAAAGCCTTAATCAGCCAGATGTATAAATATCCTCCTAAGAAATACAGTGGGATAACATAATTTAAAAAAAAATGTATTGTTATTTTTATTTGATAATTTGCAATTATCCAAAATTGAATGATCCTAAAACATATTTGTGTGATCCTGTTGCACTGAAAAGACAAATTAAAAAAGTATTTTAGGCCTAGGAAAGACAAATACATCAGCTCAGATATGTTTTGGGCTTACTCAGTTTGGAAAGAGTATTATCCAAAAGACAGTGGCTTAAAATGTGAAAGAAGAATGAAAGATTTGTAAGCACAGCGGTGACACCTTTCTAGAAGGTCATTGCATGCTATATTCAGATGAATAAATGTTCTCGTCGGCTTAGGGGACTCTAAACAGCCTTCACACTGATTCATCACGCTTCTGCTTGTCACAGTTGTTTTTGTTTTCTGTGGTGTGCTTTAACGGGCCGGATCTGGTCTCACGGAGCGGGCCGACACCGAGCCAAGTCCCTCGGGACTAAACACTTTCACCGAATACTCTGTCATTGTCTTCATCTGGTGATGGGATGTTTATTGTGTGGGATCCATGGGGCTTACTGACTCTTTTAGTTGTTTAGCGGCAACTGTTTGTCGCCACGCTTGGTAGGAAAGGGCAACACGTCACACACATATGCATAGAGAGTTAAGGGTTTCAAACGTGGTCAGTGTTGGGGCTGGACCATGGAGATGCACTGTTCTTTGTCTAGCTGTCTGTATGATGGATAAAGGCCATGACTTGCACTGCATCTACCTCTGCTGCTGTCCGAGCTACCATTGATTTTGTTTTTTAAACTTGTCGGAAGGCAATTACATTTTTGGAATACTGGAATCATTGTTTTAATAATATAGCATGAGCATAGATCTCCTGATCCTTGTGCAAACTGCTATCACAATGTTAATTCCAAACTATGAATGATAATTATAGTATTTCATTACTATGAAATAACTTTATAGTCATCTGATAACTAGGTAGTAAAGCTACTTTTCAGATTTTAGAGGAGTGCCTATTTTATAATGTGGCACCACTAAAATAGAAGTCCCTGGATACACACACACACACACACATACACGCGCGTGCAATAGGCTTCAAAAATGAAAAAAACAACAACACAACACCGCCACACCTGCTCTACGATTCCCAGGCAGCGAATGTGTGAAAACCCTCCATTCATCTCTCGCCTTGGTTTACCCCTCGAGGGAATGCCACCATCTAGCATTCCGCAGGGAAGGATCCGTGATCAGATGTCATTTGGTATTATCTAAGGAAGGATCCTAATCCACAATCTGCCCGCATCTGTTTGCTAACGTTCCCCGGCTCCGTCCCCCTTTTCCCCGCTGCCCGTGCCACTCTGATGTGCCGGTGCCAGCGGACAGATGGCGAGCCCCTCGAGGAGCAGTGGCACCGAGCGTCTGGCCCAAACCGCACATTCTCTCCAAGCTTTTGTCAGGCTGGAGAGCGCGGGAGCGGCGTGGGGGTATATTTTCCCAACCTGCGATCAATGCGGAGAAAAACACACTGGATAGAACAAGATGCATTGTTTCCTATTCAGTTTCATTAAGCAGCTTTTGGTTAAGTAAAACTAATATATTAAATTGTAACAAAATGGAGTGTCATTACGTCATTGAAAGGCTTTTGAGATTAGCTCCTAAAATTCTCTGTTTCTTGCCACTAGTTTACATTTGTTCCAGAAAAAAATTCAAGGCACATAACAAGAACACATCACTGCATTTAAGTGTGGCTTAAGTAGGGAACCATCATCGTCTCCTGATGTGCTCGTCCAGGTGCTCGGAGAAGAAAAACGACATTTCTCGACCACCGCAAATGGCTTTGAATATTCAGCGTATGCATATATCTGATTAAATCCCTCTTAAGAGCCTCTGCAAAACGTCTGCCACTGCACACAGAGTGCTAACAGTGCAGTTTTATCCCAATGCATTACTAAATGAATGTGTTGACCACAGGGCAAGGTTAGGTTGGTATTGGCAGAGATAGCTCTCAGCTGGATTGCCGACACGTGCACTCGCATAATGCATGCAAAGGAGACACAGTTTGTGTGTGGCTTTTTTGTTGCAGTAATTTGTAATCTGTATGTAAGGTTGGCATGTCTTGGGGGCGGGGGGGTGGTGTGTGTGTGTGTGTGTGCGTACTGTTTAACTTCATTGTAATTTTGACCCCTAATCAATAAAAACAGTTAGCTAATGACAAAAAAGTCTGCATGCTTGAGGGCATGCGTACTCCTTCCTGAATCTTAAAGTGCACTCACAGTGAAGCAGTGATTATCGCCAGGGTGCATGCATCCAGTGGATTGCATGGCTTCATTGGCTAACCATCTTAAAAAGCAGTAACCACTCACAGATGAACTGCCAAAATGATGCCACTGACATTTGTAACTAACTAACTTTTTACTTCCAGGTTAGCTGTCACCACTAACTGTGATTGCATGCTTTTTCTTTGTGTCTGTTTTAGCCATTGATTTTACTGTTATTTTCCCCAGCAAATAATAAATATACCATTCCATTCAGTATTTTTTATCATTGTCAGTAACAGTTAGGACTCATTTTGGAGTCTTTTTTTTTCTGCTGCTCCTGCTCAAGGCATTTTGCATGCATTTGTGTACAGTGTTGAGTTGTAGTGTAATCTGAAGTGGAAGTTGTCTTGGCCCAGTGATCTGACTGCTAGGTTTCAATTGACAGCTGAGGAAGTGTGACTGGAGCGTGACTCAAAACGGCAGGCATTATGGCCCCAGTGCCACTGACGACACTTTGGGGATTACTTGGCAAAGGTAACCTTTTCATTCTTTCATGCCGTCTCTCTGTGTCTCTGACCCCACACAAACACGAACTTAGATTAATAACACCATATAAGAAATTATTGACTTGATATTCTTACTCCTTACATTTTAGAAATTCACATATAAATTCACATTTAAATCTAATTTTTCTGGACTGTGGCTGTAAGTGTTAATACTGAAGTGGTATACTCCGCCGCAGAGGTTAACCTTTTGGACTTTAAGATGAGGTCATGCATTTCTTCGATAAAAGACAAAGACATTTCCTTGTGTCTCTCTCGTATTGTCTTTTCCTCCCTTTCTGTTCTATTTTTCACTCTTGCATAATTTTCCACCTATTAATTTATAGTGTAGGCTTGGCTTCTATCCTGTTTCAGAATTTTTCAGCAGTCAGTGAGCCCAGAACAGACCTATTTGTGTTTGAGATTTTTGTGTGAATTGCAGTTTTTATGCACCTTGAAATATACTAAATCCTAACACTTGGAAAGTAGAAGCTTAATATTTCTTGTCATATCTGGTGAAAGCAACACATTTGTGAACTTTATTTCTGTCAAATTTGTCATGGTTATATTTCATTGCTGTTATTCGTCACTGAAAGACTGTGATTCAGGTTGTGAAACATAGCTTTCCTCTTGGATTCACACCCACCAAAAACTAAAAATTCTCATTTCAAGAGGCTTGATGAAGCTAATTAGAACAAATGAAGCCCAAGCATGTAGAATAAAAGAAGTCATTTCAGGTCAGCTTTTTGGCTATGCGAGGATGTTTTACTTTCCACATATTAACAAGCCTCGCTTTGTTTGACTGATGTCATGCTTTACTCGCTTTAACTTAAAGCTACAGAAAGTCCCCCCTCACCCTCCCCATTTACCTCCTCCCTGCCTCCATACTGTATGTCTCCCTCTCTGGGGGGAAAACCTGAACCATTTCACCATGGCAGAGCAAGCGAGCTGAGCTAAGCCTTTTCCTGTTACGTCTCCTTTTCCCCTTTTCCCTGGAAGTGTAGAGCATCTGTGTGTGTGTGTGTGTGTGTGTGTGTGTGTGTGTGTCTGCAGCTCATTTCTGTGCCTGCTGAAGTTACAAACTTTTTTACAAACACACATGCACACAGCAGAACCCCCTTCAATTGGCCTCCTAATAGGCCAGTGGAGGTAGCAGAGAAAAATGTCCCCTGCAGCCGCTCTACATCTCTTATTTTACTCACACACCAGCTAACTCCAACTCTCTTCTCCATGTGAGTGTACAATAATGAGCACAGATAAAATACATCCCAACTGAATTTAGTTAATTTTGTTACAAAGACAGGATAGTAATTCCATTCTACGTTTTCCCCTTTGATGGATTATTTGCGCAAAAGCGTTCAACGTATAGATGGAATCAGTCGGATTTCTCTTTTATCTTGCTTGCCCTTTAAACGGAGCACTCCGCAATGCCTCTTCAGTACTAGCCCCCAAATTAAAACGCTGCCAGACTCGCATGTTGCCATTGTGCAGGAAATGGGTCAGCAATCCATTAAGATGCCATTAGATAATCTAATTTAGGGAGCTAATCCTTAAACGAAGCACGCTGTATGCCCAGGCTGTGCTTGCAGGGAGTAGAATTAGTGAGGTTTGGGAGCTTGGACAGGGCAAGGGAAGGCCAGCTTGAAGGTTACCTAAGGAAATATGGCAATGGAGGGCAGATTTTTTGTTCCGGAGCTGCTTGGAGTGCAGAAACATAGAGCGACAACTTGTATGGAGACGAAATAGAGCCATTTTAAAGCTGCGCTAGCAAATCTTTGCCATCTTGGCAGGTGCAAATTGCAGCGGAAGGGGAACTGCTATAACAACAATACCCAGAATTCCTGCATCAAAAAACCAATGTGGCCTCTGCGTGATTGCATCATACCATATGATTTCAGGTACAGGTACAAAATATCACTCAGTGAAGAGACTTTCTTTGCATGGAGCCTTCACTTACCTTTTTAAGACCCTGTTTGTACTCAAAGTTCAGTCATACTAATAAGGCAAATATGCAAGTCTCAATTAGCAGTGATGTGAGAATTTTAGCCCCCCACTTTGTAATTCAGCCTGCTAGTAGAGGAGTTCTTTACATCAAAATGCAGCTTTAGGTCATGGGATGCAGATACGGACTGACAGCCATCGATTTTAACAAGATTAAAACCAATCTGCCGGTTTAGTACGCACAAAGGCCCGTGAGTCGGCTTTTGTAGCTGTGTGGTTCTTCTCATGTAAGCCATTACCTGAGCGGAGTCTCATAAGGAAAGAGAAACACAGAGCGATAGAAGGAGGGGGAAGAGAGAACGAAAGAAAGAAAGAAAGAAAGAAAGTGAACGGGAAAAAGAGAGAGCTGCAGCCCTTGGCCACTGTGCGCTCTTTGTTCAGCAAGGTAGGAAAAACTTAATCCCCCTTTCCTGTCCGATGATTCTTGGCAGGGTGAAAGAGAGAAGGAGGGAGGGGAGTAAGCAGGAGAGAGAGGATTAGCCTTGAGGTTGTTTTAACTCTTTGCACACTCAAACACAATCTAAAACTTGAGTGATGTTTGTTTTTATTTTGAATAGATCTCTTCTCTGTCTTTCTTTCTTTCACTCTTTATTAAAGAGTCTGACTCTTTTAGGCCACAAGGTGAATTGAATTTGCACTTCCATTGTTTTAAGTAAAAGAGCAGCGACTAGTGATTTGTATAAAATGCAGACTGGTTGATGAGTGGCTTTCATGAACGCAGACAGTGTTGTCTAGTCGTGAAGCTCCACAAAGAATCAAGTCTGTCCTCTGCAAACCAGCATCTTCAGACTTAAGCCTTGTCTGTTTTTTGTTTCTTTTGATAACAACCCCTCCTCCCTGTCAACCATCTTCTCTCTTCTCCCTAAACATGTTC
Source organism: Coreoperca whiteheadi (assembly GCA_011952105.1). Taxonomy (NCBI): domain Eukaryota; kingdom Metazoa; phylum Chordata; class Actinopteri; order Centrarchiformes; family Sinipercidae; genus Coreoperca; species Coreoperca whiteheadi. The sequence goes on along the minus strand of CM022475.1, from coordinate 7,503,854 downwards.
TCTTTAAACATTTTTAAACATTTGTCCACTGTTTTCCACACTTTCTTTGCCTCACAGTCATCCTTTCTTTCCTGCTCCTCTTCATCTGCCTTGATTCGTCCAGGTTTCATCCGCTGCCTTGCCGCACTTTAGCACGTCGTAAAAAGTTTGTTATTGGTGATTTGGGTAGAAAATGTGCGACGCAGGTATTCTCAGACGTAGCGGGGGTGATCTGAGAGGTGTGAGGGTGTTAGATGACTGCACACTGGGGGCCTGTAGGGGAGGGGGGGGCTAATTATCTGACATCTACGTAGCGCAGCACCCCACGGGAACAACATGCTGTTTGTTCCCACTTGCGTTTTCAGTTAGCACCGTTGCTCCCCAGAAACAATCACTGTGTTGTTTTGCCATTAGCGTGGGATGAATAGGGATGGGACAGCTTTGTGTAGGCCCCCCCACCCCCACCCCACCCCTGTCCCCCACCAACCACACACTCTCTCCCTCACGCTTTTCTATACGTCCATCAATGCAGAGAAGAGGGCCTGCATCACAGCCCTTTCACTTGATGTCCTTCACTGGGAATCAAGGGGAATCACCTCAGCTTAGATAAATGAGCTACTGCTGCCATTTTCTTTTTGTTTACCACTCTCTGTCTGAACAAAACAAAAATAAGACCTTGAATCTTGATGACTGTCAGCAGAGCAGTGATGCTGGTCATTAGCAAAGCAGTGTTCAGGATAATTGAAAAAAAAGAATCTGATTTTCACTGCATGCTGCACAAACATGTTAATGGCATGTGACTAATCTTTCCGTCTCTCTCTCTCTCTCTCTGTGTGTGTGTGTTTTCTCTCTCTCCACAGTCCTGGTACCTGGGCGAGCTTAGTTCCATTCCAAGTGTCGAACGGGACTCCGATTCTGCCAACAAATGTCCACCAGAACTACAGCATAAACATCATTGGTGAGCCCCTGGTCCCCGCTGAGACAGGGAACTGAACACACAGAGGCCGGATGACCCCCAGGGTGGATGAGTGTTGGTGGTGCAGAGCTAGCAGGCCGTGATGAAACCAGCAAAGCAGCACGAGCTGCGCAATCGTCGCCCCCCCCACCCCCCATGTCCCTCCCCACTCCCGTCCCTCACCGTGAAGGACACTGGCCATGAAGTGAAGACGAGGGTTGGTCCAGAGGAAAGAAAAGAGAATCAAGCTTCAGGTCTGCTGTCTCCTCGCCAAGCCCAGCCCGCGCATCCACCACCCACCAGTCAGTTGTTGTGTTTGCAGAACTTTTCAATCCATTCAAATACTGTGATGTATAGATGCCTTAATGTTTTATTGCATGACACTCTAGTCTCTTAGCGGCAATTCCTACTATTTTTACATGTTGGGGGAAGATGTAAAATCTTGATTTACACACACACACAAGTGAAGAGGTCTGCGTATCGACAACCTCTGCCTGGTGGATGGCCCCGAGACTCTATGCTCTCCGACTCTTGAAAAGAGGCTTTCCCACGTCAAACGATCCACTGTGTACACCATAGGAACAAAAAATTGTAAATTCAGAGTGTTTCTTCTTCCGTTTGATTTCAGTTTACTGTGATACGCCTCTGTTCAGAAAATGTGTTGACTTTTGTTTCTTTACTGCTACTTACTTTAAAAATTAACGTAAACACTTACGGTTAGAGTTTAGAACTCTTAGGCTTGAGATTGGACCCCTCATTAAAGAATTTGCAACTCCTTTACAAAAGGATTTAAAAAGACAGAGAATAAGAAAAGCTCGATAGAGGCAAGTGCAATTGAATTTTTGAAGGGAAGCTATCAGTCTGTCAGCCCTAAGACTCTAAAGGAAGGGGGATAAATATTGAATGGTTTTATGGGTAAAATGTTTAAAAAAACATTTGAATTTGATTTCAGTCACATATCCGTCTCCTCACATGAGAAAAACATCAAGCGTGAAAGGCAGTTGAAGGCAAGCACTAAGCTACCTGTGCAGCGCTGAGCAAAACCAGCACTTCTTTTGAGCCCTTCCCATCATTATGGGGAGGTTTTTTTTTATTTATTTTGGGGGAAAAATAACCGAACATAAGCAAAGAAATGAGACGCACATAGTGTGTAAAAATGGCATTTCTTTTTTTTTTTTTTAATGTTCACTATAAGATCAAGAGCATATGCATTTGGCCATCAGCTTCTAAAGCTTATGTTTACAAAAAAAATATATGGAATGCAAAGTGTTAATTCATGGAAATGTACAATTCATGCAAATGTACAGTAGGCTTATGTGTAAAGCTAGTTTGTGCAAGGTTAACTCTACAGTGGAAGAGGTCGAAAAACTGAAATTATGAATCCAGGTGGTGGCAAATCCCTGAAATCTAGAATTGTGCACGGCATGTTCACAGCCATTGCCTCTCCAGTCCAGACATATTTATACAAGGAAAATCTCTCCAGTACTCTTAATTTGCACGATGACATATAGTCCACATTACGTGCCTTGCCTTTGAATATAGAGACATCACTACACTTGTTTTTGCTGCATTTATCATTATAGAAAAGAAATTAACATTTTTATGATAAGAATTGTTTTGTACTCTGAATGAAATTGTTGATTTTTAACTTCATGTACTACTCTATCTCACAGTTACATTGCATATCAAGGCTGTGTATAGTTGCCGTTTTAAAGTTTGTAATCAACCAGCATTTTTTTTTTTTTTTTTCAGTATTTTGGTGGTTTTTCTAATAACCTGTCATCTTTTGTTTTCCTTATTTTTCAATGCTCCTTTTGTTCATCTTCCAGTTACTATTGTGGAGGGTGGAATTCAGAATTATGAAAATTATGCAATACCAAGTTTTGCCTATGTAGGTAGTGCTTATAGATGCGTCAATTATTAGAGGCTAGTTTGGAGATAGACAATATTGTAATGCATTTATTTTGTTGATATTGTTGTTTGTCGTCGTTGTTGTTGTTGATGATGTTGTTGTTGTTGTGGGTGTTTTCCTTTTTTATTGACCAAAGTGGGGACTGCTTTCTATGCAGTGTATGACAAGGTCTCTTTTTCCCTTTCTTTTTAGCATATAGGCCTACCGAATGACGGTGAGACGTGTTTCAGTGTATTATGAATTCGGGAGTTTTAGGGGGAGGGGCGGTATTTTACTAGAAGTACTTATAAAAAATTTCACCCTTGGTCTTTCTACGGCTGCAAAGTCACTGATTGGTCTACTGTGACTCTTACTTTCAACTTTCCATCTGGGGTGCTAGCATGTGACCTTGAAGGAGCTCATTTTTCACAGGAGAGACAGCTTGACTTGAGTATGACAATCATTTTAAGAAATCTTTTTGCGTAGAACCCCATTCTGTCGTAAGATCCCTTAAAGCTGCAACTGAGGACGGATGCTGTTGTGTGCTTTTATCAACCACTACGCCGTACTATTCTAGACGTCATCGAATGCAATTCCCAAGTAGATGCCTTAAACACATCAGTGAAGTGGCCTGTGACCTGCGCAACAATCACACACCGACTAATGCTCGTGAGACCTGTCCAAATCAGTTGCAGACAGGCTCAAGCAAGCCTTTAGAAAGTATTTTATAAGTAGTAGATTTGTATAAATGTATATACGAAATGCACATATGTCAATTCCTGAGATGCTTCCCCAGCAGAGCCCCGTAGAGTATGTTGAAGTAAATATTGGACCACAGGAGCACGGTGTTCTCTAACTTCCTTGTCCAGTGGCCCAGTAGAGGCTTAAATAGAATCCACTAGAAGAAAAATATAGCACTTAAATAGCACATAGGCAATCGTCTTCTCCCCCGTACAGTGTTTTGAACCTAGTCTTAAACTAAAACTCTCAGGCGTATTACAGGGCATTATTTATATCAATCATTATTCTACCATTTCAAATGTTAAAAAAATAAAAGACTTTTCTCACAGAGAGAGCAGCGCCTCCATTGCTGCTATGACACCTTTTGCACTCTTTCCCTACAATCGTGAAAGAAAGAAGTTTCCCTCGGAGAGACGGTACTACCGGGATCTCTCTACCGTAAGCAGAGGGCTAAGAAGCAGAGAACGTTTAAAAAAAAAAAAATCCTCAAGTCAAGCTCCATCTCTCCATCTTCACCCAGATTTCTTATGCAGAAAAAAAAAGTAAAAGTCACCCCGTTATATGTGCACTGTTCTGTCTTTTTTTGTTGTTGTTTTCCCCTTTTTCCTCTTCTTCTTTTAAAAGAGAACTGTAAGTGCTTTGCAGCCTTTGGCCATTGGAAACCCCACTGAAGTGCATTGTCCCCAAGTGTGTTTGTGAGTGGGTGTGTGTTTGCCTGTGCGTGTGTGTGATAAAAATGTGTCAGGGTCACTGTGCTGTTGGTGTTTATTTGAATAGGAGCATGTACATAAAGGTAAATATCCTGATTGCATCGATAGCAGTAGGATGTGGGGTTGAACTCTGCTTTGGCAGCTTTGGGTGTTCGTGTGCATGCGTGCGTGTGTGTGTGTGTGTGTGTGTGTGTGTGTGTGTGTGACTTTGTGAGCTGGTTGTGTGATCGAGTGCCTCTGACACTACACAATGAGAGAAGATGAGGGTCTTTCTATTGAAAAAAGCCTGCCGTAGGACAGGAGTTTGTACACTGTAAACTTTCTCGAGAGTTCTTCTCTTAAGCCCTTATTTGTAAATCTTCAATTCTGGGGAAAAATGAGTCAATTCCATTTTAGGAAAAAAAACAAATTCAATTTGGGTTTTTGTTTATTTGTTTCGGAGGCTGGATTTGAGTTAGAACTCTCCAGGTTTCCCTGATTAGTATAATCTAAAGTGTTTTCATCAGTTGTTGTATTCCTGTATGTAAAGTCAAAAAGGGGAGAAATATCCTATACAGATCCATAATTATAAAACAAAAAACAACAACAATGAAGGCTTTTTTTATTTTTAGTATTATTATTACTGATCTTGGTTAGTGGTTAGATAATTCCATTTGGGAAACACTTCATGAATATTTGAATTGTTGTTCTTTCATTAGTGTGGCCATAGCGAGTGTGATGTGATTTATCTCTTATTTTTTGGGGAAATTGATGTGAATTCTTGTCCAACAAGATTGTGGTGTGAGTGAGTTTCTTGTAGCAGCTGGAAGGTGACGTTACTTAACCAGTAGAAAAGGCCCCAGATTGCACCTGACCTTAAGCGAGAAGCAGGGTAAAAAAAAATAAATCTGCAGTGACAAACGTCCTTGATGAATCTATCAGATAGTTTCTTTTTTGTCTTTGGTTTCTTTTCAGAGGAAATGTCGCAAGAGAGTTGGTGCTACATTTCGACGTATTTCAGATTCGGCTGGCCAACGTTGAGCCGTCTACTTGGTTCATATGCAGACAAAACTCTAAAAAATGTCTTTACAGATCAGTAACCGCATCTAGGCATCACTCATTTTGCACATTCCACATGCTGTCTATGCCTGATGTGATGTAGGAAACCCTTCATTCACACTACAAACAAACATTACATTAATTGTGGCTGCTTCAGAATAGGGTACAGTACCTTCCAGCTGATTATAGTTAGTCTATTTGGGCATATTTCTGTTCACGCAGGGTGTGAATGTAGCCTGTCATAAAGCTCTTGAAAATGTATGAAATTTGAATCAGTGTTCCACCCATCAGCAGCTTCAAGAGCTGTATTCATGGCAGATTTTGACACTCACAATGACCTTATTTTAGAAAGTATTATGTCATTGATCATTGTGATCTTCGAGAAACAGGACAAATTCATGCAATATGTGGCACTCATGCAATATGTGTGTTTTTCCTTCTTAACTGAATGTCACGCATTCTGTAGGGACTGAGAGGGCGTATACATGCAGACTTAGAGGAAGCATTAAAACTTCATTTTCATCCTACATGAGCAATACACACCTTCCATACGTTGGCTAGCTGCTAGTCACTTGGCATCAGGTTGTTAAAAAACATGAAAAACCAGCATTTTTACAGGATGTAACGTTCACCAAAAGAAGACAAAAAGATAGCAATGCAGTGCCTGTTCAAGCTGTCCAAGTGTCTGTTGTATATAATTGTAAAATGTGATAGACTTACTTTCATATGTGACAAGAAAAACACCATCACACCGAATAGAATGTGGCAAACTCATCTGGAAATATGCTCTTTATTACTTCTTTGATGTTTTTGGAGCTTTTTTTGTGATTTATTCATTTTCAAATTATCAAGCTTGTTCAAAATTTGAGAGGAAATATTCACTCTTCTTTTTTCTTTTATTCCTTTCTGGGAGAGGGAATGGGGTGGGGGGGTCAGTGCTACATTAACCGCAGTGAAAGGATGAAATAATGTCTTTTCTTAAGAAGTCACCAGTTTTCTCTGCAGGGCTGATTTATTTTTTGGGTCTTGTGGCACTTTTACTTCCCTCTGCGCACACATTTCTACTTCATGAATCATGGTAGAATTATATATAACAAACAACAACAACAACACCAACAAAACAATATGTAAACAGTCTTCAGTAGTGATCGTAGTTACACTGCAAGTGTGTGCAAAGGTCTATGTATGTATCTGAATGTACGTTTTAGAGGACTTTTTGGAAACCTTTTTTGTTTTTTATCTTTTCATTGACAGTTTAGGAGCCACAGGTGTCCATTGTGAACTGTATAGCGAAGGCCTTGATATCCCTTCTTTTATTGATTTTAGAACCACCGAGCATTAGGCGATGCCTTCAAGCTGGTTACATTTGGTGCAGGGGCTAAAATTGCCACAAGATTAAAATCAGTGTAAATAAAGGCTCAACTTTTTGTGATTGTTACTGTTATATCCAGCCTATACTGCTAGCAGCTGTTTTTACTGCAGTCAATTACTGGAAGTGGATATATTTCCTATGCAAAACTGTTTAAACAATAAAATGAGCTATGCTACAAAAACGACTTTATGTTATGGCTCTTTCTTGTGTTTATTTTATCATATTTGATTTGGAATGATTGCAGTTTTAGACATAAATATAAAAGTTCCTGTTTGAGGTCTGACATCAGATCAGTTTGATGAACAGGTAAACTGCTACATTTCTGCATTCAAGCCAGTTGGCTGGAAATTGGGGGGGTGGACTGTTCTTTGGGATTTAGGGACTGTATAAAAATTATTGGGGTGGAGAGGGGGGGTCAGAGAAGGAGAAGGGTTTTTGGAATATTTTTGGGAGTGCTTGAGATGGTCTTTCAACTTTTCCTCATCCCAGATTAATTCTTCTCGTGTGAGATTTATTGGAAAATAAATAAATAGAAATGAAAAGATCAAAAAGTCACAAATGTGGCTTTGGTTTTGATATTTAACACTGTGCTCTTTGGAACCTGTCTGGAAGAAACGTCTTCAACACGCCCGGCCACACAACTCAGTCATCATTCAATTCAATTCAATTAAATTTTATTTATATCACAAATTACAATTTGCCTCAAAGGGCTTTATAATCTGTATAACATATGACACCCTCTGTCCTTAAACCCTTGATTCGATTATGGAAAATCATAGTGTATACAATTATAATGACAAAATGTAGGTTGTAAAACATAAGTGTAGAGGATGGATGTGTATCATGTAATTGATTTGAGTACATCAGGGTATAATGTCATCTGATCCAGTTCATATATATTTTTATTAAGTGGAATCTGTTGTACTCTGGTGCTCAAATCCATCAGAAGCCACCGAGCTGCCGCCTATGCTCATTTAACTCATTTTGTGGCTGCAATAACCGTTTACTTTTTTCAAAAATAGTCTGGGTATGAATATTCACCATGTTGTTATGTTTCCCATAGATATAGATAATAGATTTATTATTTTGAGATGTTTTTTTGTAAGCCAAGAGTAGTGTTCAAAGAAAATATTAATAACGCATGGGAGTGTCTTGTTTTTTTGTATTTTTTTAGACTCAACCTAATACATTTTGTACAGTGCCTTAAAGAGTGTATTACACTGTATTACAGTGCAAAATAACTGTAGCTACGTTCAGCATCACCTCACCCAGGAAAGTTTTTAAAACCAGGCTGAGAGAGCAAAACAAGGTTAGTAATTGCTACAGGGGTGGAATAAGGACAGTGCCAAATCAAAGGAAAGACTACTATTTGACGATAAGTATTAAACTAATTGGATTTTGTTGATTCTCAGAAGTGTGTCTGTGACAGTTTTCCCTGAAAGCAAACATTAGTTTTCATGTCCTGGGTTGATCCCATGACCCCACATATCCGTGTTCTATCGTGGTATTACTCCAGCTAATCTACTGTAATACCCCAATCCCTGAGGAATGGGAGACAGACTAGAGTGTTTGGACCACAGCAGAATCAGTCTGCTGGGACCTCGGAGGGTCATACGAGGTAACATCCATCTGGGTCACTGTGTCAAGTACATGAAGCTCTGATCTAGTAAGCCTTTCTAATGGGATTGAGGACATTGAATGAGGCAAAAGTAAGGCTAAAGCACCAATTAAGTCTCATTACAGGCCTGTGTCATGGGCTCAGGGCTCAGCTGGACACTTGATGACAACAACGGGCGCCGTCAGAGGTGCCCACGAGACCGGGGCGCTCTGTCCGAAGCAGGGGCGCCCTCCTAATGGCCTGTTGTGGCACTGCATGCTGCACACCAATCACAGAAAAAGCCCACCTGGCCTTGGGCACAAACCAGAGTTCATTTGGCTATCATTAAAGCGGACCAACAATGTGGCACGCTGATATAAAATTACCCGATCTATAATGGTAATCATCATGCCATTTATCAAAATTGGCCAGTTGAGTCAACATCTGGCTTCAATAGGGGGCTCTAGTCGGTGAGGGTCTTGGCAGCGTCCTGTACCCTACATATTTTCCACTCTCTTTTATCAAGGCCTGCTGTCAGTGATTTGACGAAGCTAAATAGATGATCATTTGGCCCTATTATGTTTCGCAGGGCTCAAGCAAAGGGGATTTGTTGATTGCCTTTGTATTTGTACATTTTTTTTCCTTCTTCTTCTACCCGTTTGGATCCAGGAGAGGTAACGGCACCTTGCAGTTCTGTGACGTGCGTCTGACTGTGTAGGTCTACCAAAGAGAGGATGGAGAGGGGAAAAGCACAGCGAGTACTCTCACACAACCCTGTGAGTGCAGAGGCTGGACTGGGCTGCTGGACACGAGCCAGTGCCAGCACAAAGAACTCTGTCACATCCCTAAGTTTTATTGGAGGAATATAATATTCATCTTGTGCGCTGTTGGACTCAGGTAATGAATTAATCTGATCCTTTCGTCTTTTGGCATCAAAGTATGAGGGTACTTTATCTAGCAGGAAGTCATTAAGGCAGAATTTGTGCCGATCTTTCAATGGTTTATGACTAAGGTAAGGATTTGTAGTGTTTAGTGCAGGCAATGTAGAGCTCATGATTTCAATACAAAAAGGAAACAACATTAACTTCTTTGAAATTGATCTAATCTGTCTATTTGAAAATAAATCCACAAGGGAAGAGGTTTCAGTAAGCAGGGCTCCACTTAAAGGAATAGTTCAACTCTTTGGGAAATACACTTATTCACTTTCTTTCTTCTAAATGAGAAGATCAATATCACTCTAATGTCTGTGTACAAAATAGGAAGCTACTGGCAGCAGACAGATAGCTTATCTTAGCATAATGTCTGGAAACAGGGGGAAACAGCTAGGCTTGCTCTGTCCGAAGGTAAAAAAAACTGCCTGCCACCTCTAAAGTTTCAATTATATCTCGTTTGTTTAATCCGTTCAAAAGCCAAAGTGTCAAAAGGACAGGTGAATAGTGGAGTGTAGTAGCTAATTGTAATTAGCTGTTTTCCCCTGGTTCCAGTCTTTATGCTAAGCTAAGCTAACCATCTCCTAGCTGTAGCCTATTTAACAGACAAATAAGAGAGTGGTATCAATCTTCTCTTTTAACTCCTGGCAAAAAAGTGAATAAGCATATTTCCCTAAATGTCAAATTATATCTTTAATTAAATAATAACATTTGTGACACAAGGGTGTGCTTCACTAAAGCATATTTGGAGATATCAGTGGGATGGAAAGCCCATCTCTTTCGCTGAAGAACTTTAGCCTTCATGAAGGAACACTCAAGATCGCAGACAACGGCCTGCAAAAATGTAGTTGAGGAGAGCTCGGGGAATAAAAGAGGGCTGTCTGAAAGTGCACTCGTCCTAAATAGTACTCTCAGCTCTGTGTATTCCCACACAAATTTGCATAAATTTCATAGTCTAAGTCATGGACTGCGACTGGAGTGTGTTATTAGTCTATCCTTAGGTGGTAGTACAGACCGATCACCCTGAGGGTTGTTGTTATCTCATTGAAAGCTGCCGGTATTACACCCAGCGGATTGAGAGTGGGTCTTAAGATCGTGGGATTTGTTCACATATTAAAGCATGTCTGTTTGGATGCGCAGAAAAGAAACAGGTGTTCAGTGTTTGTGTGTGTGTGTGTGTGTGTGTGTGTGTGTGAGAGAGAGAGAGTAAGCAAATTCATGTGTGTGTCTTTGTGTTGGGATGTTTGTTCGAAAGCATACGCACATAGGATGAGAACACACTGTTCGTATGTGTGTGTGTGTGTGTGTGTGTGTGTGTGTGTGTGTTTGTGTGTGTATGACTTGACAGAGGGGTGGGGGTTCTTTATTGAAAAGTACTCCTCTCCTCCCCTGTTCAACATGCTGGATTAGCACCAGCAGTTTCCCATGGAGCCGTCCCTCCCAGCCCCCTGCCCATTTGCATAAGGCGCAGACAGGCGGAGATGTGACAAACAAACCTGGCACACACAGCGCCGGCTGCCTCCTTTACATGAACTCTTTCCCTCTTTCTCGCCATGACAAGAAGGATAGAGCTCAAGCATACCCACCTGCCCATACTTTTCACCATAAATGACCTGTTTCCTGAGTCCAAACTGTACAGTATAAATAAGAATAAAATAAAGGCAGCGCCAAACTGGGGTTTGAGGCCCGTAGTCCTGCTGGTGATCATAGTGATTCACAAGTACAGGAAAGCAAAGGCCTGAAGGAGGTGAGAAGGGCTTTCATTTCTCTGTCATTTGGACAAAACTCCCCTGAATCAAAGTATCCTCCCCCTCGTTTTTCTTTTCCTTCAAGATGGTTATGTTCACCTTAAAACATCTTTACTGTACTGTGGCTACATAACACAGCTCTCTGCACTGCTGTCCGGCCGCCAAGTTCCTATCAAGCCCCTGATTTATGGTGCTTGATGCATTCCTTGGCCCTGGCGACGAGGCGGTTTAGCTGAAATACGAGAAGAGATGCAAAGAACACGCTCAAAGTGAGTTTCAGTTTAGCCTGCCTGTGCGCTGCAAAGCTGGTGCAGCCTTAACATTTTGTCAGTGAAAAACCTGAGCGACTACATGGAAGATTTTTTTTTAAATGTGTTATCTTTAGATGGCAAAATATTTCAGCAATGTGGCAAGGTCTGTCTGCCTCATGCGCATGTCCTGTCGAGTGATAACAACAAGAGGAACTGCAACCCAGCTGTCATGAAGCCCACAAAAACGCTTTTGTTGGTCGTGACATGCAGCTTTCACCTTCCTAAATTACATTGGGATTAAAAATGTTAACCACAACTCCTTGCCTTTTCCTGTCCACTTACATGTAGAAAATTGCACACAGGTGTATGAAGGAAAATAGAACAACAACTTTACAGTAGTATTTAGTTGTAAATGGCTTTCTTGCTCGTGCAGTAACGACCAGTAATCAATCATAAAGGCTTTAAGTAGCTGTTTGTTTTCATTTGAGTCTTAATGTAAAATTGCTGATAAACTGAAATCAGATAAGCAGAAACAGACATTTCTGAAAAAGGACGAAGTCAGTATATGAAGCGTTCACTGTGTGCCTGCATTGCTTTGTCTGCTCCCAAGTTACAACAGTGTGATTACATGCTTTATTAAGTGCTGAAGTGCTCTTCCTGAGTAAAAGCAGATGTCACCACAAGGTCTGTCACTGAGTCTGGATCTGGGTGCCTGTGGTCAGTGCCTCAGCCCGCCTGTAGCTCCCTGCGGTTTGCCATCAGTTCAGCACACAAAATCATCGGCAAACAAAGTGGGTAAAGATACAGACCAACAAAGTTTCTTTTTTTTCATTGCTGTATGTTTCAATTTCCCTGAACATATACACTATCAGTATACAGTATGCTGGAAATTAAAAGATTTTTTCACACAGACAGATGTTCTCTACTGCACAATAATGAGGCCTGGCATGAAAAGTGAGTTTATCTGCTGGATGAGGGACCTAGTTGCTATATCTTTTCATTTACTACCATAACAGACATATGCCGAGGGCTGCACCTGACCTAGTTCAGCAAGAAGATTTTTGTTTTTGTTTTTTAAGCAACATATCATAGGGAGTAGGGTAACCATCAATAAATACCCCTGTGTTGGTGCAAGCATCCACACTGCTACGTGTCCTTGAGCAACACATTACATGAGTGACCTTTGACGTCTTTGTTAAGGAGCACAAATGATTGGTTTCCATATTATGCCACATTTTATCAGATTACCCTGTGCACTCCTAACTCCAATGCAAAAATCTACGTTTCGGCAGACAGCTGACTGGCATTTATACTGACTAGGACATTTATATTAGCATTCAATGAATGAATGTAAGATGTTGCCCGTTTTGACTTTTGTCTTTTTTTATGGTTCGTGCTTGTTGTTTCCTTGATAATGCGCACATGTGTCGGGCTTTCGACTGACCTCAAGTTGATTGCCTTGATTTGTAACACCTGTCCTAGTTAGTCAGTCAGGTGATTGTCCTGAAGAAGGCTCTTTAACTGAAACGTCCATATTATGCGTGTGTGACTTTCCATTCTCTTTTTTTTTTAATGTCTTCCTACGAGCCAGCACTTCACCAGAATAGGTGAGCATTTCCCCTCTGTTTTTTATTACATCGCATCATATCAGGATATATCACATTAAACAAAGTTTGTCAGCAGTGCGCACCAACACTTTTTGGGTGAAAGTAGACACCTTCTTGATCAACAGAGGCATAGAGAGGGCCTGAGCAGGGCAGGGCCTACATGCTAGATGGCACAGACAGAAAAGACCTGTTACAAGTGTTTTCAGTTATGTTTTTGGCTAGATTTTGTTAGCATTTATGGTATTCCTTCTTTGGACAAATGATAGAGGCAACATGTGAGTAAAAAACGGTTTGATTTGCTATTTGTAAAGGAACTTTTGCACCCAACACATAAAGGGAAGGGGCACCCTAGCCCACCTTAATGCACACCACTGTAATGGTTTTGGGTTAAGTCATTTTTCTGTTTTGTAGACCGTCTCCTCCTCATGTGGTTTTGTGTGTTTCCCCTTCCCTCATGTGCTGTATGTTTCCTGCCATTAGTCTCTCTTGCCCTGCAATAACCCCTGCCTGCTCCACCACTCACACACCTGTGTCCTCTCTCCCTCGTCAGCTTGCAGTGTGTTCACCCTCACCTGCAATTCATTCTCTCATCAGCCTCTCCTTGCATATACTGGTTCACCTCGTTTGTTCAGCGTTGGTTTGTCTTCATATTTGTGCTGGTCCGGTCTGCTTTTCGGTTTGGATTCATGCTTGTTGTTTTGGATGTATCCCTGCCTACATACATTTGTTGTTCTGCCTGCCTCTGGTAACACTAGAAAAAACATTCCGCTCATCGTCATCAGAGCTGTCTGTCAAAACTATAACAACCACTGCATTGTGTATCATCACGTTACACCTTAGAATGTTAAATCATATCAAATTGTTGCGTCATTATCACACGTAACAACAAAAAAGAATTTTCAAAATATTTTAAGATCGCTTAAGTAAGATATTCTGAATGATGGCAGATATAAACTTAATGTGAAGCCATTACTTAGAAAAATCGTGCTGAAATTCAAATCTTAACATAAGTCTCCTGTTATGTAACTTATGTTATGCAAAACACACAATAGTCTGTTAAAATAGTACTTTTTCTTAAGGAATCAACATTTCTTAATGTAGTAGTGACATCCTCAGTAAAAAACAAGAAAAGGGTAATGACATCAAGTTTGGTATTAACAGGTTAATCTTATATCTCAAACTACATTTTACAATTAAGAGCCTCGAATTGTGTAGGTGTGTGTACATGCTTCATCATGTTGTGCAAAATGTGTGCAAAATTACACCCATAATATACCCACGACTGCACAATACAGAATGAAAAACTAAATTGGGTATAAAAACAACACAGAGCAACGCTCCCCTTTATATAGTACACTATAGCATCATGCCTGAGAAATAAACCAATGAAATTTGGCATCATAATATAACGTTTTTTTTTTTTTAAGACTAATGTAATAACATGTATGAATTCTTAAAATGAGTGGTATTCCCCTTTAAACTGATTCTTCCCATATGTGCTTCATGTGTTCCCAACACTGCAAGGGAACAATGTCTAGTATTTACCTACCATAGTATTAATTAATCATTGCACATCTGCAAGTGTGTATGCCCATTTCAGTGCCTGTTATATTTGTTGACTTGTGTGAGTGTGTGTTACAATGGTGCTTTGGTACTTTGGCACCTGCTCTGCATTATAAACCTAAAGGCTTGGATAATAAGCTGCAGGTGCACTCCTGGCAAACAGTGAGGAGATGCAAAGGGGTGGCAGTGCTGTGTTTCTGTGTGTGTGTTGGGGGGGGGGGGATCACCTGCTGTTACCGGTTGGCACTCTACATTAGCAAGTATATGACATCAACCTGGCTCCTATACTTCGCTCTATACAGCAAATTCACAGGAGTTTTTAACAGCAGAAACAACGCTTCTTCCGGGAAACTGGCTTCAAAAACAAAGACACCAACTCTTGTCCATCATTACCTCAAGTCTGTGACACTGTCAATATACAGATATTAATTAGGGTAATTTCTTTATAGCTGTGTTGGCAGGTATGCAAAGTAAAGATGTCTAATGGAACATACCACAGAAGGGGCTTTTCTCATTGCCAGCCTAGAGTCATAGTGACAGCCATTAAGGAGGCAATTACTTCATGAAAATTTAATTATGTGATGAAAGGTGCAATGTATAGACTCTGGCACAATAATATTGCACTCCCACCTGTGAAAATACTAGCTGGAATAATTGTATTTGTTGGGGGGGGGGGGCTATTTTATTTAAATAATGCAAGCAGGGTTCTGTTAGTATCTTTCATATGGTATCGATAAATGTCAGCCTCATGTAAACCTCTAAGCACACACACGATGCTAGAAGGTACTGCTGCATATATTGTATGTATTCTGCAAAGTTATTGTTCCTGCAGCACATTTCAGTTAACATTTTAAGAGTGGCAAGAGATGTTTTCAAGTGTGTGAGATAAAAAAAGAACATTGTGCCAACCTTGAAAATAACATTGCCGACTTCACAAAATATTTTTCCATCTTTCTTTCTGTAGTAGATTGATGAGTAAAATTCACATCATTATAGTTTTTGAATCCCTCACCTGCTTAACATTTACTGTACTTTCTGCTGAAGCCCTGCTATACTCTGTTAATGGCTTCCAGACTTCATCTTGGCTGAAGCACATCATGACTGAGTGAGAATTCTCCTCTGAAGCTGGAAACCGACTTCTAAGAAATATTTGTATGTTTAATGTAAGACTGATACAATGAGTGTTCTTGGTTTAAAAATGTTAAGGCTTTAACCTTAAACAAAAAGCAGTATCTCCCAGGTTTTCAGTCATACATGGGGGCCCCCAACAGTTCTCTGCATTGCATTTTGGTTTAAAAATGCATTAGTCTGCAACTGTTAGCAACCTAACATTAACAAAGACCACTAGCCCACCTGAAACAGGCTGTCTGCTTGTGAAGCATATCAAAATGACAAATTTGAAATCCTTGGTTTAGAAGTAAGGTAGCGAGGCAGCATACAACATATGGCACTGTGTGTTCAAACCTGGCAACGGGCTGCGGACTACCAATCAAGATTTCCTCTAAATGAAATAGAACCCCTCAAAAAAGGGCCATCATTAAAAGGGCTCCAAGTGTAACCTTCACTTTCATGTGCCCATGGGAGTGAGCACGACAAGAGAGGGAGACTTTTTGATTCTTTCAGCTGCATTTGGAAAGAGACTGAACATGCACTGAGCTCTCGGATCTTCTCATCCACTTTCCCATATGGCGTATGGATCTGGGTGTAGATCGAAGGATGAGACACAAAAAAATAAGAAAAAAGACCAAAAGGGAGTCCCATATGTGTGTCTGTTTCTCTTCATTAGCTCCCAGCCAAACAGAAGTACCTCCTCAGCAGCTTGATTGAAATTAATGTTGTTAAAAATGTCAAGATGGACTCAGTTCATTTACACAAGGACTTGACATCACAAACATGAATGTTCTCAGAGATTTTGATATTGCCTCTTAAATTTATGAAATATAGGCTATATGTTGCACATGGGAGAAATTTTCCGTCCCGGCTTTCTACCAGAAAGCCTTACAACTTCGTTAGTTTTAGGCACCAAAACTACTTATTTAGGTTTAGTGAAAAAGAGGCACAAACCATTTCTGCCAGAAAGCCTTAAAGGGATAATTCTCCCACATGTCTATATGTTTAAGTTGCAATGTCATCTTCCATCCTTTCCATCTAACACTGCTGTTGGTAAATTAAGGAAGAAGGAAAAGAGTGTTAAGAACAGTCTAACATGGCTTCTAGTCATACTGGAGATAGAGCTGAACATGCAACGCTAACCTGACATGAATATGAGATTTTTTACTGCAACATACATCTTGGTACAGATTATTCCTGGCATTTATATACATTTTGAAATTTTATTTAGACATTTCAGTTATTTATTATGAATTTGATTTTTTTTTTGGCCACTTGGGGGCAGCGCACCAAGCTGTGCACACAACAATGATATAATCGCCTTATAAAGTTTGTATGGCCAAGATTTTAGCCACATCAGCATTCATTTGGAGTTGTGTTTGTGTCTGCCTGATGACTGTATGTCCAATTTTGAAGCTCCTTTTCTCTCTGTTTTGGTCTCCACTAACACATCGGGGAAGTTTCTGGCTCTTAAGTGGCTAAATGCTCCACTTTCTTCATCAGCTAGTCACCAACTTTGTCTGACTGCTGTTGGTGCTGGGCAGGTGGTGTACAGTGGGTTTATCAGAGGTTATTACCCGATAACAGCTGCCTGCTGCGACTGGAAACCGTGAGAAAACGGTTGAGTTCAATCCATTAACGCCGCAGCTCCATCCCCTCCACAGTGTCTCCCACGCCGCTAGCTATCAAGTCTAAGAATGTCCCTTTCCCCACCCCTAAACCTAAATTTGGTCATATAGGCACACATCTAAATTTGAGAATATATATTTGATTAATTGTACATAATGACTTGCCAAAACACCACTTAACCAAATCATAAAATTGGGCCTGACCTCATTATCTGGATAAAGCACTTAAAAGTTACCTGTGGTGTTAATGCACTGTGCTTTCCAATCAATGTGTCCAGTCCTCTCATTTCATTCTCCTTGGGTTTTCAGCTGATGAAGATGTTTTCTTTGTCCAGTTTTCTTGGAAACTTTTTTTTTTTTTTTTTTTTTTGAAACCTTCTCACCTGAGCTTTGAGGACAACTGCTGTTAGATTGGGTTGCTTTCTGTCATCTGGTGGGCAACTTTTTTCATAAGATGATTCACTGAATTAGACCCACAATACCTCCAGGGGCTCAACAGGAAATTCCGGCATCCTAAACCCATCAAGTTCTGACAACCTTTCTATGTGTTGAAAAGCACATGTGACAGCATCAATTTGCACATGGCCTCCCCTTGACACCTTTTGCCCATGTCCCTAGCGGGATGGGCATAAAACTGCTGTTACCTTGAAGAAGGTGTTGACACTGGGCCTGGCACCAATGAATTGCACTGTTGCCTCAATTAGCTGCTCAGGATCTTGTGTCAGAGCCATGAGACAAGGGAGCGATATGATACCCTGCAGTCGAGGCTCTGTCGCTTACCTGGCGGCCCCATAGTGTGTCTTAGCATATCATGAGCCTGCACATGCTAACGCATACATGGTCCCAGCTCTTTTTACATGGATTCAGCAGAAACACAGCCACGGGAGCCTCTGCAGGTTCACAACTCCTCCTTTGACCAGGAATGCACCTCTCTAGCCAGGCTTGACAGGGAATAAATTACAACTGATCTGATGTCAGATATTCTCTGGAAACTAGTAGTTGCCAGCAGATTAAGGTTAAGGAGCATTCTGGTGCTAGATCTGCACTTAGGGGCATCTTGTAGCTCGGAGGAAGTAGTGTCGGCAGAAGGGGGCGAGTGTAGCTCCCTGTTACCCCCTAGCCACCCTCCTCCAACTGCCATCTGATGTGAGGTAACATGTGAGGGCGAGCTTCCATCTGTCCACGGTATACGCTAGCAGAAGGTGCAGCTAATGAGGCTTGATTTGCTGCTGCACCTGCCTCCAATCTGGGGGGTGATGGTAGTGGTGGTGGTTGTGTGTGTGTGTGTGTGTACTGGGGATGCTCTATCTCCTCCTCCTTCTCCACCCGCCCCCTCTCCCCCTCAAGGTGTAATCATTGGTTAGCTTGTATGGGAGCGCCCGCAGGTTGATGGACCCTGGGAATTCATTAGGAAGTAGGTGAGGACTTGGGTTGAAAGGGCCTTTTGACCTGCCTCCAAACACCCGCACATTACAAAGCAGAGGACGATTCAAAAAGAGAGGGGAGTCAGCCAACTTCTCGATGCTTCTTCAGTGCAAGCACGATAGTCTGCCTGTTGTTAAAAAGGAATATTTTGATGCTTGTATTGTAGCCTCGTCTGCTTTCTTTTTTCAACAATTCCTTAAGAAATTGAGCTTATTCCGATCCAATTGCGTCAGAATCGGTGACTAGTTAAAGTTTTTGAAATGCAACCAAAACAAGATCTTTTTTAGAAGAAGTCTTTTGAAGATGAGGTTGTTTTCCTCCAGATGGTGTGAGGGGGAGGTGTTATGTCCACATGTTAAATACAGCATGTTTATCCCCCTTCTCTGTTCCCTGTCACAGATACCATTTGACACAAGAGCTCTTCAGGGGCCAGTTATTCCAGGCCATTGAATCCAGATCAAAACCAGCCCTGTGTTTTTGTGACGCAGTGTTCAGCTCCCCTTTTCTTCACAATCAGTCCCTTACTCCTTCTGGAACTGAGAGGGAAGGCAAATCCTCACCGCAGCTTTGCATTATAAGCCACAAATATGGCCAACTCTCTCGAGGCAGAGAATAGCGCAAAACATGACGTCCTGAATAGTGTGTGTTCAGGTCTTTAATTTTCACAACAATATTTTGTCACTCACTCTTTTAAAATGTTGCATTTGAGCATGTTGTTCTGTGCAAGCATTTCATGGGGGACCAAAAGACAGAAAAGAAAACAAAAGAGAAAAGAATCCTTGTCCCAAGGCAGCACTTATAACTAGTAGTGAACCATCGCTGGGAAACCTTCTTTACAAGCTGCGTTTATAATCCACAGGGTGCTGTCATCGCTGACCAGAGCTGTTTGCCACTCTAGATTATTTTCAAATTAGCTGCTCCATTCACAAAAAAACTTCTATATGTGGAGGCCCAAATTAGAGCTTGCATATTAAAGAGTGACCTGGACAGACTGGTAATACTTAACATACTCACATTTGATTTAGAGAATATAGTTAAAACTGAGCTGGACGCCCTTCCATCAACGCTTATAATCACCAAGCTCCTGGTTCATTTTGGAGGATGTAGGGGATGTTAAAACATTTTGAGTTTTATCAGGTTTCATATCAGCATGCTACAGAGTCACTGAACATATTGTATGCTTGACCATGTAATTCATCAGCATCTGGAAGGAAAACCATATCCTTGATTTGCATGCCTGCCACCCCACTTTATGCTACAACTCGTGATTTCATGAATACTCTAAGGCTCCAGTTTGTTCAAATGGCTTGGTTTGTTCAACTAGTTTGTTTCAAATTAGTTGAACTTACTACAGTATCAGTAAAATGATACAATATACACTCTCAGCATCTATAAATAATGTGAGTGACTGTGGCTCCTCACAGCCCTGGAGCTGCTCCAGAAGTTGCATTTTAATTTCACTCCATCTCCTCTTTGGATTCTTAAAAAAAGATGTCAAATTGGAGAGCTGTTATAAATCAGAGCGTCGTCACCAAATGATTCAAGCGCTGAGAGATAAATTCAAGGCCTGTGTTGAAATTTACGAGCTAGCTCCATGGGAAAAGAGTTTATGCTGCGAATCTTAGAATGCTGATCATCCCATCGGGCTCATTTGTTTACTTTTAAATTCCCTCTTTTGTGTGGTTTGGAATTGGAGCAATGTTTGTGCTTGCTGTGGCCAAGGGGGAAATCACACTGAGATGTGATTAAGAAAATGGATACTGCCCTCTTCTGGGGGAAATGATGATCACTTCGCTTTGAATCTATAACAGTACACAATTCCTACAGTAATCAGAACAAGACAAAGCCAATGTACAACTGAATAGATTATTTTTCTAGAATTTCCAAAGGAAGTAAAGATTCATTCAGATAACTGACTGTCTTTCCTTCTATCTATATTATTGTTCCCAAATGTATCACTTTAATAGCATATATGTGTGTGTGTGTGCATATGTGAAACTACTGGCGTGAACCATTTTCCTAGCTCCAGCATGTGAGAGAGGGGAGATCATTTGACTCCTGATCCTGCAAAATTAACAATGGTTTAACAATTTACCAGGCAGGCATTATGCTCTAACCAGGTAATTGTCCAAATCTTTTAATGACCACTGCAAATCTTTCATCAATAAAGCAATGTATAAATCCCATATGTTTCCTCTGCCTCTCTCTTGTGTAATGGTGCTCCATCCTCGTGGCTGACGTGGGTCAGATCTTCAGGCAGGTGGCTGGGAAATGGAGGCAGATGGGCCAAGTACGCCACCACTGAATCTGTGAAGTTCTCTCTTCAGTTTCAAGCTGCACCGATGGGCCCTTGAATTATTACCGGGCCCCCCATTCATAATTAGCCCGGGCCTGGTGAGGACCAAAGCCCCACTAATGATGCCTTTGTTGCCGCTCATCCACACTGCACAGTCAACAAGAGAGGACGTATGACTGGGAGAAGCAGTCCCACATTGAGCGATAAGGTGCCTTTAGGGCAGCCTCTCTAAAACAATCATGCATGGTTTCAGCTCTCCCCTCGTTAAAGATGAGTGTTCACATGGGGCGTGAGACAGAGTGTGTGTGTGTGTGTGAGAGAGAAAAAGAAGCTTGTAGGTCTTCAGATATGCCAGTTCCCACAGGCAATATACAGCTATTTGATTTCATAAGCCCTCCAACAGTAGTCAATGTATGTTAAAGATGTCTCCATCCTTAAAACAATATTCAGTCTAGTTTGATTTCCTTTTAATTCTAAAATGTTTAATGTATGTACTTAATTTTCATGGCTTATAATTGTTCTTCCACTATAAATACCTTTTAATAGTTTTTTTCATAACAATGAAAATCCCCATAATACATATCTCATCAAGTGTGAGTTGTTTTCATTGGTAATCTGAATCAAATGTCTTTCTCAATTTGCTATGAAAGACATGACTAGTCATGATTTCTTGCTTTCTTTTTTTTGCTGTCCTTGGAGACATGCCATTAGACAATACACATTAACGTTTAACATTAGATTTGAATTCAGCATTTCTCCCAATTTTGTAGTTGTACAACATAGAGAAATAAGATAATATTATGATACAGGGATTTGTCTTTTGTTTTAAAACACTCTAAGGCTGTAATTCCATTCAGTGAAAAACTGTGTTCACTATTTTGATGAGCACTTTCCTACAGTTAGTGTTCTCTCAATTTTAAATCGAAGAGATTAAAAGAACAGCATCACTATTATTAACAATAGACAGGTAATATGTGCAGTATTTTATTATAAATATTATATATATTCTTAATTAAAGGTAACACATCAGCTACGCATTTCAAAGCAGAAAAGAAATCAGGAAAAACTGCTGGAACAACTCAGTTGCCGTCTTGTTGGCCAGAGGACACGGTGACGTGGCCCCCACCTGGATGACCTGAATCTTTTTGGAACACTGAACAGTCACTCTTCAGCAGAGGTGGAAGAAGTATTGAGATCGTTTCCTATCAATAAAAGTATCAATATCACAATGTAGAAATACTTTTACTTTACAAGTAAAAGCCCTGCTTTCACAGTTTTACTCAAGTAGAGATTCAAATGTATTAGGAGCAAAATGTACTAGTATCAGAAGTAAAAGTACTCTTGAGACAGCATGTATTTAATATTGGATTATCAGTACCAAAGCATCAACACTTAAGGAGCATTGTAATGTCCCAGCTTGTCGCGGTGATGTTCATTTTAACTATTATACAGTATATTGAGGGATTTTTTTAATCTATACCTAATACTTTATGAGATGATCGTGTGATTTATATGTAAAATGTTAAATATATGATAATGGTAATATGGTAAAAAGTACAACAGTTGTCTTTTAAATTTAGTACAAGTATAAAGTAGCAATAGAAATACATGTAGTCAAATAATGTGTGTACCTCAAAACTGTACCTACTTGAGTAAATGTACTTAGTTATTTTTCACCACCGCTGTCTAACGTTAGGTGATGATGATCTGATTTTAAGTATTTCTACTCCCACATAGTGTTTGCATTAATGTAGGGAAATAAGGGATTATGGCTACTGAATTAGTTGGGTCTCAAAGTACCAAAAAGTTGTAAAATGTCAGATAACTTTAAACAACTGATTTCATAATACCTAACGGAAATCATATTTTTACATTTCAATAGAACAAAAATCAGCCCACTGCCTCCCTCTGCCAGCTCTCCTTCACCTGCCCATTTCACCTATTCAGTGCCAAGTGCCAAACAAATACACGCCTACTTACTGTACCAAGTACACATGAGAGGAAAGGTCACATGTGGTCTGAAATGATTTCTTACTTTCTTCCTCTTGTTCACGACAGCTCATCTTGTACCTGGAAGTAAGAGGAAGAAAAGAAAGAAGGAAAGGACAAAACACAGGACAGGAAATGAATCACTTGTGTGCTTTCTTTTCAAATGAAGGACTTTGTTTGATCAGGATGCCAAAAACATTCAAGTATTATTTCATATAGGTCCACATTCATATTCCAGTTATTTCGCATGTGAGACAATCAGAGTTTCCTTCAGAGGATGCACTTGAACATCACTTGAGCCTCCTCCACTGAAGGAGAATGAATTTTTTGGCAGCTCCTGTCATCTTCTCTGCCACTGGGAGAGCTGGCAACATGGTGGCACCAGCATCTGTTTCTGGCTCACAGTGGCAAGGAGGAGCAAAAAGGAGGGAAAGGATTCATTTTGCACTTTTGGGATAAACCTACCAAATACTGGTCAAATATGCAGCCTGATGTACTTTGGAGAGGAAAAGATAAATGTTTCCTTTGTTTGGTACCACAGTGGAGATCCAGGATAAGGTTTTGTGGTTAGTTAAAGCATGTGGGTGCAGTGAAGGCAGCAGAAAAGGTGCATGTCTATCCAAGAGGGGGTGGATCCTAAAGTCCAGACACTTGGCCCTATTTCAAATTAAAGTGTATTTGTGCATTTATTAGTGTGCACTGAAAGCCTAAGTTAAATTATTGCCACCCACTGGTTAAGTCCAGCATTGAAGTTACACGTGAAAGGATTACCAAATCTCTCCATATATGCCAAGGCAGAGTAAAAGAAAAATTGGAATACACTCTCACTGATTGCATTCACTTTCATTCTTTCAAATGAGCGACTTGAGTGAAGTTGGCTTTTACAAGAAATTCAATGGAAATTAGTTTTTCGTATGTATACAGAGTACATCTAGCCAAATTCAATTAAATTAAGTTAAACTTCTTAAGTCTAGATGCATGTCTAAAGGTAGTATTTTTTTGCAATTTTCAATATCCATTCCATTTTGTTAAAGAAATAGTTTGACATTTTGAGAAATACGCTATTTGCTTTCTTGTTACGAGTTAGATGAAAAGATCGATACTACTCTCATGTCTTTAATAAGCTAAATATGAAGTCACAACCAGCAGCCAGTTACCTTAGCTTAGCATAAAGACTGAAAACGGGGAAACAACTAGCCTGGCTCTGTCTTAAGGTATTAAAATCTGGCTACAAGCACCTCTAAAGCTCACTAATTAAGATGTTATATCTTGTGTAATTAATCCATGCAAAAACCAAAGTGTAAAAACATGTTGTGGTTTAATGGGGGGTCGAACTATTTCTTTGTCGAGTGCAGTGACTTCCTGCAGCCAACATCATGAATTGTCTCCAAGAAGTCCCTGTGCCTGTCCAAGGAACAGACCAACATATAATCCCCCGTAAAACCACAATTGTAGTTATAGCTAGCTGTTAACCCTTGTTTCCAGTCTTTATGCAAAGCTAACTGGCTGCTGGCTGAAGCTTCACATTTAGTGTACAGACATGAGAGTATCTTTAATCTTCTCATCTTACTTTTGGTAAGAACGCACAAATTCATATTTCTCAAAATGTCAAACTATTCCTTTAGGTATAATATCTAATGGATAAATCCAATATTGCTAATGGATTATTAACTCAGTTTTACTTATATAGCCCAATATCACAAGGGGTCAAGGGGCTTTACAATCTGTACAACAAATGACACCTTCTGTCCAAAGGACCCTCAATTCGGATAAGGAAAAACTCCCCCCAAAAAACCTTTTAGCATGGAAAAAAAATGGAAGAAACCTCGGGAAGAGCAACGGAGTAGGGATCCCTCTCCCAGGACAGACAGACATGCAATAGATGGTGTGTGTACAGAATAGATTCACAACAGAAAGTCATACATTATGATATGCAATTATGATGACAAAATGTAGATTTTTGTGTCTTATCTCATTATTTTACTGCAGAAAAATCTAAGAAGTCATGAGCCATAAAGGATGAACAGCTGACAGATGGCTGCTTTTGAGTAAGCTTAGCTACAGTTTCAAAAATAAATCGGATTGTGCTTATTTTTTACTGATTAAGCAAGCAAAATAGGCTGTTCTTGCAGCAGTTAGAGCAAGCCTGTAGTCCAGTACACTCTCATGCCATGCGAGGTAAAAAAACTTCCTGGTTTGATTTTCACCATTGACCCTCCAGTCTCCTGTAGGCCTGCTTAAGAGCACGTATTTCATCTGTAAACCAGAGTATAGACCTCTTTGATTGTCTATTTTTGGTAGAAAGAGGTGTAACTGAATCTAGACAGGTAGAAAGGTCTGTGTGTACAGGGACAGTTCACCCCAAAATCAAAAATACATATTTTTCCTCTTACCTGTAGTAGTATTGATCTATCTATGCTGTTTTGGAGTTTTGGAGATATTGGCCGCAGAGATGTCTGCATTTTTTAATATAATGATGGGACTGTATGGCACTTGGCTTGTTGTGCTCAAAGTGCCAAAAGAATACATTCGAAAAACTCAACAGCAAAGCCTCTACCCAGAAATCATGACCCAGTTATTCAAGATAATCCACAGATTTGTTGTGAGCAGTTTCATGTAGGAACAATTGTCTTTCTACTGATAGTTCCTCGTAGGAACTAACAGTAGGAACTATCATTTAGGAACTTCCTACATGAAACTGTTCACAACAAGGTCTGTTTTGAACAGTCTCTGTTCGAGAAAGGAGCCAAGACTGCAGGCAAGTGTTCATTAAGTACCATTAAAAGTTGGCAGGCCAATGTGGCGAGTAGTAAAAACATCTGTGCTGACAATAGTGTAGGCTAGTGTCACTTCAAATTGAATTAGAAAATGGTCCGACAGAAGAAACATCCAGGGCAGACTCCCACTGCTATGAGTGAGTTCATGTACAAACCAAGTGAAATCAAAAGTATCAATAAGTGCCATAAAGGCTTTACTTAGAGGGTCAGAGGCCTTATTTAAGTAAATACTGAAGTCACCAATATATCCAATCTAATCAGAGTGAGTAATCATATCTGAGATAAAATCATCAAATTTTTTTGAAGCCTTAATGCTCACCAGGGTGCATTGTACTATAAGTTCAGCCCAGAAATATGAGATTTTTAATCTTTTCCTTTCAACTAAGGTCTTCTGTTTGATGTTGATGTTTCATAGGTGTCTTGGTAATGTCAGCCTGGCATGTTTTCCAAGACTGAATAATTCAGCCATTGGCACACACCTCTTTGGAAACATGATTGTTAAGATGTTGTTACAGTTGCGTGAACTCTGTGAATTAACAATGTCTGAGCAGCGCGACTCACTGAGTACATTGAAACTAAGATTCAGGAAGTCAGCTGTGTAAAAGCCCTTCATCGGTTTTGGCATGTTGGAGAGACTGTTTGCAGCCAATTGTTCAAAACTCTGCAGTTTTACAGATCTGAGCAAAGAGTGTTCAGTGATACAATGAACTGATTAAAAGAGGACAAGATCATAGCATTTGTGAAGTGCAATAGGTGAAAGCTTAAAAAGTATTATGATTCCATAGAGAAAACCTGACTGTTTTTTTTGACTGTTAGTTTGTGTTATCACAAGATTCCTCCAGCTTTTGCCAAATCACATAAGTTTCTGTTTATTACATGGCTAACAGTTTCCAGATTAAATCCCACTTTTCTCAACCCAATACCTTCAGTGCCCCCACTGACCTTCTTGCTGTAAGTGAAACACATAACACACATTGACCAACAGTGCATGGCTTCTTAAAAAAATATCTGAAAATCCATTACGTAAAATGTGATTTCTTCTTATTTCAGGACATACTTTCGGGACAAATGCAGGGCAAACACCCCCTACTGTACCTAGTAGATTAGACTTCTCCACGTCTTCCTGTTTCATTCCATCCAGGTGCATACTGGGAACACTGCCATGTATATCCCTTGGTGCACAACAGTACAGCGCAGCTGTGGAAGCCACCTAAATTTGATTCCTCTCGTTGTAGCCTAGCAACGGTGGGTATTAGCGCACACAAGCTGGATGGGTGCAGTTCTGGTGCCAGAGGCAGGATGGGCGCCTGGTTGCAGCTCATTGGCAGATGACATTGAGTGAAAGCTGGCATTCTGAGATTAGGGGATCAGATGCTCATAGTGCTCTATGCAGGAAGTAGTATGAAATGTAAAATCAGTGCCAGGAGGGCTTGACAGGTTCTTTACACTTGACGTACAGATGTACACAGATACACCATACATAATGTTGTTATACAGCACATAAACCTGCATTACATCAACTCTCTTTTAATTTGTTGGGATACTGTAATTAGCTTTTTGTAAGAATCCAGTATCTCGGATGAAAACGCAATATTTGCTGATGTAAAACAGACCAAAAGACCATTCTAAAAATCTGTTATCAGATCTTGGCTCCCGCTGCTGATAAGAAAAATGGCCCAGGATTTGAGCAGATGCACTGGCGTCTTTCCAACAAGCACAAATTCCTAATGTCACCTTTGCTATTGATTTACTTTGAATAAATAAGCTACTATTTATACTTGTTGTGTTAGGAACTTAGCACAGGGGGCGTCCTGGCAGCTTGGTGGTCTAAAATGTGTATTTCATGTAAACATGAATTCCTGGTTTGAATCCAGCTCAGGACCTTTGTCACATGTCTGTCTTCTGTATCTACTACCTGCCACCAACCCC